>CAJQZN010027607.1:0-14285 GCA_907164685.1 Colias eurytheme | reverse complement strand
GCGGTTTAAATTCTTGGCCAAGCTTTTCACTCGAAACATCATAAAGTACTTCATAAATTATTATTATACACCCCGATAAGAGATATTTCTTTCGTAAAATTGAATGTAGCATGCCTCGGGGAGTAGTCACGAAAGTCTTATCACAGTCGGAATTACAATGTCAAGAATGCTAAATAAATTATTTATGAAATTCTAAATTGTTACCTTCATTTAAATGTACATTAATTTTCGACCATTCTTGTTGTTTGGTAACTGAAGTTCCAAATATATTATTACCTTGTGTACGTGACCTATCGTGTAATAGCGACTTAGTGTTTAATTTTTATTTAATCTAGATTGTAGCAAAAGTCTTAAATTTGACTATTTTAATTTTGTTTATGTTTTAGTAATTATGAAAATTACGTATTAAAGTTGAACAAGTTTAAATGATTGTTGTGCTCACACAAGCAGACCCTGGGTAAATACGATATCCAAGTTTTCATATTCCATTCTATATTATTGAGACAGTGTCGTGATATCCCCGACGCACAGATAGACAGAAAGGTCATCCTTGTTCAATTACATGGAACATAGAATAACAATGCCGTTCACTCACGTCTTAAAATTTAACGTGTCAAAATTGTATTAGATTTTGACGGGTGATCTCCTTATATGGCCGTCAAGTATTAAATGACTGATGATTAGTTGTTCATGATCCTCGAAACCTAGCGAAAATTGTACCTAGTATTCTAGATCTATATTTACAAAATAAGGACAAAGATAACACTTTTGATCAAAAAATAGTTGTATATTTCTCAAACTTGTTAAGCGTGAACGTGTTTATTCTATTCAATTATATTAATTCAATTTAAAACGCCTCTTAAGGCTTTATAATGTTTTGTTTACATGAAATATAATAGTTTGACTCACCATCGTAAACCTTGGCAATTTTTATCAATAAGTCAAGGCGTTATTCTATTGTCTTTTATAAAGTGTTAAGATGTTTATAAATAAACCGTCTTCATTTACGCGTAGCCGTGATCGATCATTTTGGTTTAATTGGTATATGAATGCCATAACAAAGCGTAGGTTAGTGTGGGCTTGCACGTTCATTATTCTATGAGGTCAAAAGTCAGCTATGATACGTGACGAATGTTTATTTGTTGCTAGCTCTTTACGCTGTCGGCTTTGCTTGCGTTGCGTTGTAGTTCAAATTTCTTTTTTGTGGTTGATTGAAATAGTTTTAGCCCTTAATTTGAGAAGATCTTAAAATATAGAATGTAAGCAATCAGATATACATAGTATTAATAACCTAATATTAAAATTATTAGTCTTGGGTTATCAATAAAGATTTTCCTGTAAATATTAAATATAAGAAATTTCAGTATTATGTAACTTAGTTAAAATGATAGTGATAATGTCACTAACATAGTTAATTAACATTTCACTATTAATAAATAAACTCAATGAAAGATCTATCGAAATCAATATCTATAAGAATAGTATCTTTTGATGAGGTTATTGAAGGATGAAAAGACAAAAGAATGTCTGGACTTTGCTATTTAATCAGTAGGGAAGCTTAATAGATTTTTTCAGTCGTAGAAAATAGAAATAATGGCTTAAAGAAATGATTTTTTGCTTGGTAATAATATGTACTAGAGTCAAAGGCAATGAATAAGTCTTTGAGTTTAAAATTAAGAACAAGTCGGAGAATTGCATTTTAATTAACGTTTTAATACTGATTTATTGAGCAGGTGTTAACGTTAAAGTTAATCAATTTCAATGAATAATTTAACATTATATTACAAAGTACAAGCATAATGAAAAGTTGTTAGATACATAGTGTATGTAATGCTATTACAGCTGTTTAGTAAGTCATTTTTCTAAGAAAATGGTAGAAGTTTCTAGTATATTAGTAACATAAAATATATGAGCGTGTTTCTCATACTAAGAGAGCTCGTTTCGTCACAGGTACCGACAAATATCCACTAGAACTAGTTTCATTATACTTTTTCTTTTTATTGCTTTGTTTACTCTGTATTACTTCGGGAGATTAGATGCTTGTGATTTATTGCAATTTATTTGTTTCCATTGAACTGTGAATACGATACTAAGACAAATACTGAAGTTTGTTCTTGTAAGATTCTCTTTCAGTAAATACATTCTGGCTACGAATATAGTTACATCAATGTTATTTTTCACATACTATGAACTTTGAAAATAAATTTAAAATTTATTAATGCGTAGCTAATAAATGAACAAATTGATGGATCGAATAATATGTATTTATCACACCAAAGTAAGCTCTAACACGATGTGCATTTAAGTAGATATAGAATAGAATATTAGACAATATTAACAAGTTAGTTTTTTCCTTGTTTCTACAGATTTTCACAGCAATATTTAATTACAAACCGATACTAATCCGATCCGAATAATTGGTTTAGATTCGCCTAGACAACAATTTAGATACGGAAATGATTAGTGGAACAATCTTTTCAATTTAAAAGAATCCTTCAGCTCCACACAAATATTTTAAACTGATCACAAAATATACCTATTGTATCCTCAAATATTATTTTATTATTTTTTTTTCTCAAGGCATGACACGGATGTTAATAATTCTTAACAATTTCAAATACATTTAAAATTTCCACAATCATTGTTATTAGTTTTGTTTAAATATTCAGAAATATTGCACTTATGTAACTTCATTACTTATAAAATATATTTTTAAGAACAATAGAAATAAATACAGTAGTACAAAACTAAGTTAGTTCTCGTCGTATGTCTGTCTTACTTAGATCTTTAAAACTATGCAACTGAGTTTAGTAATAGATACAACAAAAAATACATATCACAGAAATAAGGCAAAAATGACACAGTTTTCACATTTCTTCTGCACCGAACTTTTATGACGATGTAGGAAGCAAAAAGTAACACGTAACAGTATCGACGGATGTTATTCCGAGATGCAGGAAGAGTTATTGCATGCGACCCTCTTCACCTGCTCGCTTTTCACTATTGGAATTTATAAGACACCATGTTTTTTGGGACCAAATCCAATTATATTTGTGTTATAAAATGTGTACCTATGGATTTTGGAAGTGAAGATTAATTTGTAGTTAAACTGAACCTTCCCTATTTATGCATCGACAATTTAATTGTTGGATATCTAAAACACAAACAAGATGCGCGGTAGCTACATATTATGACATAATAAGTAAATGTTAATATTCGCAATTTAGTCGCATTACAATACAAGATAACATTCTGAATTATATGGATTTTAACGCCATTTATATTTGACACGAGTTAAAAGTTACAAAATTAATATCATAGACTAATTTCTCAAGAAGACTTACAATCGCCATAGTAAAAAACGTAACTCGTTTCTCAGTTCCCAATTTTGTCGATAGATGTCACTCACAGTAGCATTTGGCATTTTTATATGCTTTTTTATACGTTTAAGAACTAGATGTCGCCTTAGAGCATTAAGTCGGTTTAATGAAGCTAAGAGATGTCGCTACAAAAAAAATCAATGTGCCAAATAGTATCTTGACGTAAAATATAATACGCAAAAAACGTAAACTATAACGTAAAATATAATACGTAAAATATAATACGCAAAAAAATATTTTTATTTAAATGTTATTTTTTGCTCTGAATCGCGCAAGCGAAATGTTTTCGCTACAGAGCATATATACAACTTTCCGCCATCAATAATCGGGGCCTTTACGGCCGGCCGGTCGAGTATACTAGTCTCTCCCTTTTTTGATTGAAGAAATCCACCTCCCTACCTCCACATCATTTTGTTTTAGTTTTAAAGATTTAATAAGCGTAAAATAATACTTTCTTCATTTTTGTATTTTGAGTAAACGTAACACTAATAACGGTTAGTTTGACCAGAGGCGACTCGTGACAAAATTGTATGGGTGTTTAATTAAGTATTGAACTAAAGTCTAAAACAAAGAAAATACAGTAGCGTAGTAAATTCATTACAAAAAAAAGCACCACAATAAGGGTGCTATTACAGATTTTTAACAAAAAACGCTATTTTACGGTACAATTTTAATTCAAAGCATGAGAACAAAGTAATATCTTAAATTTTCTTTATATATAAAAATGAATCGCAAAATGTGTTGGTAAGCGCATAACTCGAGAAAGGCTGAACCGATTTCGATAATTCTTTTTTTATTATATTCCTTGAAGTACGAGGATGGTTTTTATGTAGAGAAAACGTAAATATGTACCACGGGCGAAGCCGGGGCGGACCGCTAGTTACAAATAATTGGAATATGAAACTTATACAGTTTACTCTTATAAAGTATCAAATATTTCAAATCACGAAAACGATAGTGCACGCACAATAATCTTTTTTTAATAATGTTTGTTTATAATGTTTTGTTTTTGGGACGAGGAGCGATACACCATGGATATATTGGTTAATACTTAATAGCTACCCCAAAAGCCACCCACATTTGCAAATGTGTTTGCTACTTAGGAAAAGTTCAGTTTTGACAAATTTAATTTATTTCTTTCCGACTGTTTCTCGGAATAACATACATTTACTAAGAATTGCATAAAATGCCGGGTTTAATAATATATTGCCGGTATCATAATATTATGTATGATAATAATTCTTAAAAAAGTATTTTATACATTTCTTAAAAAGCTTCGATATGGTATACAATTCATATTCAAATTGTTGTAAAATAGTCACACTTTTTTAAGTTGGTTGAATACACTAAAATACTTATAAGGATCGTACCTACTAATAAAAGTAACAAAATGAATTTTTAAAGTTATCTTCTGGAATCAATTTCAATATAAATATAAAAAAATAATACTATCAAGTATGAAGATGATCTATAAAATGGATTGCGCTATGTTTACGTGATCTTTTGTTTCGCGAAGGAATTTAGGCATTTGATATTCGTATTGGAGTTTAGGTATACGATAAATTTAATTTAAAATAAAAGATATATTAATTGTTAAATGAATGAGCACAACTTTATTATAATTATTTATGGGAGTTCACTGCACCAGCGCTCCTTAGGATGGACCGCCTATTTTTGTCACTTCGTTCATCGCTGTTCGAGAGTAACTTCGTGACCACCATGGACTTAGATCATTAAGTACCTAATCGATAACACCCGCAGGTGTTTCCCCTTTTGTCGAGGTATAAGATTATTCGAATCGAAAAATCTTATGCTTTCATAAAAACTACTTGCGTAATCGATTACAAACACTCTGCGTTTTCCTAGGCTAAAACATCGAAAGGACGTCTGCGAGTGCTCCGCTAAAAATGCCGTTTTGCACTGTCAAGCCTTGCAGAAGCAATTCAAACATGTCGAACATTAAAAAAGATGGAATAACCTTTCATTTGTGTATATTTTTTTAACGTACATTTCTAATTAAATGCAATTTCTAATAATCGTCGATGTATCGTTTAGCGATATGATCAAGACAAATAATCGAGTCGTTTACTCGATCATTGATGCGTCATCATGGAAAGAAAATATACAAATTTAATCTTTATGAACTAAGAGATAAAGTTGAATTTAAAACGCGATAATGAACCGCATTCCTTACGAGTCTATCTTTTAGCCCCTTGACCACCGAGCGGCCCGATCGGACCACGGCCCACGACACAATAGATTTTCTATTGTGTCTGTGATTCCGGGGGCTGAGGCATTAAAGAAATACAAATTTAATCATTATGATCTAAGTTATAAAGTTGAATTTAGAACGCGATATTGAACCGTACTCCCCACGAGACAACTTGGAATGAAATACAAATTTAATCTTTATGAACTTAGGGATAGAGTTGAATTTAAAAACTCGTCGCTTAAAAGGTCATAAATTTTTACGACTTTCGTGACACAAATTATTTTTGTGAATGTGTGATTGTGTTTCAATAGTGTGAGTTACCTTCCCCGCACCAAAATCAGCAGAAAGTTTAGTTAGAACATTTGCCAGCGTACTCCATCCATTACTTAATGATCTAAGACCATGGACCACGTTGCTATGAACTGTTTTTGTCAAAGAATTACTCGAACAATTAGAGCATAAATTTCAACGTAAGATGTATAGGTGCCCGTAGCTGTATTGATGAGTCTCGTACTTAAAAACCGATAGATGCTGGTTCAAATCATTGCCGTACATCTTTTTTTTTTTCTTTTCCCGTATTTTATGGTCATATAAATAATACTGTTTACAAGGGAATAATTAAGAAGAAAAAAGATATAGACATTTTTTTAACAGAAAATAAAGAATTTAAATAATATATATTACTAGCGGTCCGCCCCGGCTTCGCCCGTGGTACATATTTACGTTTTCTCTACATAAAAACCATCCTCGTACTTCAAGGAATATAATAAAAAAATAGTTATCGAAATCGGTTCAGCCGTTCTCGAGCTATGCGCTTACCAACACATTTTGCGATTCATTTTTATATATAAGACTAGCAGTCCGCCCCGGCTTCGCCCGTGGTACATATTCACGTTTTCTCTACATAAGAACCATCCTCGAACTTCAAGGAATATTATAAAAAAAGAATTAACGAAATCGGTTAATCCGTTCTCAAGTTATGCGCTTACCAACACATTTTGGGATTCATTTTTATATTATAAAGATATACTATCTGATCACTATGTCGAATGTTTGTAGTGGGTGTCGAAATCTTATTAAAGGTACTCTCTTCCTTAAGATGCTCCACAATCCTATATAAGTTACTCTATGATGCTCCACCACCGCGTTGCTATGAACTGTATTTATCAAAGAAATACTCGAACAATTAGAGCATAAAGGAGAATGACCACGGGTGGTATCGGTAAAATTTTAGTTGTGCCACGTATTCGTGATATTGTTAATTCCTATTTGTATTTATAATGATCATATGATCAATATTAAGTCTTAATTATACCGGATAAATTGAAATAATAGTAAAAGTTATTCTTTTGAAACATGTATGACCACGTATGGAATCGGTAAAATACTAGTTGTGTCACGTGTTCGTGATATTGTTAATTCCTATTTGTATTTATAATGATCATATTTATCACTATTAAGTCGTAATTATACCGAATAAATAGAAATAAAAGTAAAAGTTTCTGTTTTGACACATATATCTATCTCTCTTGCAAGCGTCCTGCGTCATATGTCATAGTTGAATGAATGTGTTCGACGCATTGTTCGACGTTATTTATTTTGAATTATAATGTTTATTACGATTTACTTTTCACTTTTGTCTTGTAAATTAAAATATTACCTATGTAATAAATGTAAAACTTAACGTTCATCGTTAGTATAAACTCGATAAAGTATTTTTTTGAAGCGTTGAATAAAACTATTGTTTTATTTTTATTGTCGTGAACTGCGGCTTATTTACATAAAAACTTTAATCGTTTCTAAAAGTACTAACATCATCGCTGTACATCCACATTTTTTTTTTCTTTTCCCGTATTTTATGGTCATATAAATAATACTGTTTACAAGGGAATACTTAAGAAGAAAAAAGATATAGACATTTTTTTAACAGAAAATAAAGAATATATATAATATAATTATATTATATACACTACTCTGATCACTATGTCGAATGTTTGTAGTGGGTGTCGAAATCGTAATAGAGGTACTCACTTCCTTAGATGCTCCCTAAAAACTAAAATAATAATTCAAAAACACCGGAGTTTTTAAAACAACGCCCTCTAGATGTAATAATTGAAAATCGATAGATTGCTGTTTCCTTAGTTCTAAAATTGGTCACTAGGTGGCGCTTTTAAAACTGCAAATTAAATAATAAGCTCAAATGAGAGCGCCATCTAGCAATAAGCTGAAATTACGGGGTACGATCTCTAGTATGACAATCATCAGTCCTCTTATTAATATTCATAAAATATAATAATCGAGCCATACACTATAATAGGTACATACAAAGCGGAAAGCGGCTCATATGAATAGATTCTACGATCGTTACAATAATGTTGTCATCCTTTCAAGAATAATTTATTCCAATATAATTATGTTCGAGCTGTCGAAGTGTAATTGCAGTACTGCGAAGGGATTTTCTTATAGGTACGGAAAACATGTAAATGGAGGGATCAATATAACGTCGGTTCTGAGACGACTTGCGACAATTTCGTTATTGTATTGTATATTTCACAACTAAACAGATTTGTTTACACTTTACATGTTCATTTTGTATTACAATAATTAATATAAATATATTGTTGTTTTAATTGATGAAAAAGAATAATAACATAGTCGTAGCATAATTTTCATTGTATTCAATATATTTACTAGTTCATATATTGCTGATATTTAATGCCATACGCCCTAAGGATTATAATTATAATATTTACTTACCCTCCGACCTTATTTTGATGTTGCTCGTACCTTATGCCTTGACTTATTAAATTGAAAAATTGTTAATTGATTATCATTACAGTAAACATTACTATTGAGAATCATTCTGAAGACTTGTTGTTTGACTTAAATAATATTATCATTTATTATATTTATTCAAGTCACCTTTTTAATGTTCTACTCGCGTGATGTAATATTTTATAAGGCTATTAAGGCATTTGTAAATAAATGAGTATAATCCAACTAATAATAGAGCTGCCTGAAATTTGGATTAACCTACTATTAAACAATCAAATAAAATTCAAAATTCAAGACAAATATACATTGTAACTTTAACGACAGCGCTAGCATGTTACGCGCAAGTTAAAAGTTGAAATAAGAGCGCCCAGTAACAATATTTCGAGGCTCGTTTGCATCTAAATTGTTCCTTCTAAAATGCGAGGTGAAACTAAAACATACGTTTAGTGTGGTGCCTTAATTCATCGTCACGTGTGCTTCAGACGCGCCATCATTATTCGCAGACATGAAGCTTTGAAGAGCCCGTGTGTATATACGTCCAATTTAAAGTTCAAAAGGAAATAGTTTGAGGGATTAAATAACTAGCAATGGTACTAGACATTTTATAATCCATTGACTGGATTGCCTAAGTTTCAGATAAACGATGTTAAATCAAAATATTTTAATGGAATTTAATTTTATAACATTAGAAGGTACCTATTTAGCAGTAATTCTTATATTACACTGAATATGAGTGAATATATAGAGAGTGAATAGATATGAATATAGAGACGAAAGCACTATTCGAATATATAACTAAATTAGTATTAGTTCTCCAAATCACTGGCTAAAGTGATCCCATTTTTGGGATTAATGGTTGCGCTCACACCTTGAAGGCCGTATCCCAGCTTCCGCTCTATTTGTGCTTAATTGATGTTCGATGATGTTTATAATACAGAGGTATAAGAGCGGATTATGGGATCTATTTCCAATGATTAATTGCCTAAATAGGTATATCAGTTACATATGTGTCATTATTTTCATTGATCATTGATCTTTCCAGTAAATTAACTGAGAGACAGTCTCCAATATATTTTTGTTTCCAATATTTTGATTTTCGACCATAACAATATTTTGATTGAAACTATCTATCTATACATAAAATAAAATTGTAGAAATATTAACTATATCATTGAAAATATATATGTAAGCGGAAACGAAGCAAAAAGATTTTGCAAAATTCGATTACTAAAATTTTTACTTACTTTTCTGATAACAGCAACTTGACTACCTGAAAAACAATTGACATTTTTCATTAATAAAAGCTTATACAATTAACATATAATTTACTTATATATTTGAATTTAATTGTTGAAACCAGTTTGTTATTTTATTAAGCTCTAATTTATTTTTTCACAACGACTAATTTTGATGAACCTTAAGGCACTTAAGGTTAGGCCTCAGCCATAAATCAAACACCCATTATTTATGCAGCAGCCAACCAGTTCTTTAATGCAATTGCGTCACGCATTTGAATCCCGTGTCCAGTTCATTTGGCCGTCATTATTCTGCAGCACGTCGCCCGCGTCACTCCGCGTGACAGCGTGACTTGCTACGCATATAGCACATTCCCTAAACATCCATTGCGTTTACAATTCGATGCCTAGGCAAATTGCACACCACGGTCTTTTAGAATTTGGCAAAAAAGTTATTATATTGGACAGTTATTTTTTCTGCCTTTTTTGTTTCGTTTCTGTTTACTTGTACATTTTTAATGATATAAGTATAGATACAGGAGTAAACGATGAAATATTTAACACGTTTAAAAAAAATAGCAAATATTATTTATTACTCATAATATCAAACCTAAAGCTAGGATTTATAAATCCCTAATATTTTAAATTCACGTTATAATTATTATCTGAAAAGACGGTAGCCGTGAAAGGTAGCCAAGTTTTCAAAAGCCTTCACTTAGGGCTCCATTAGGAAGCTTGAATAGTTTATAAGTTAGTGATAGCTTTTGTTTTTAATGAAAACTTTGCTGTTTTAAAATAAGGGTGTTATATTGAGTAAAGTGCTCCTTCGATTTTTGCTTAAAATTCTGAATATTAGGCTAAATTCAGTTTGTGTAAATTGCATACATAATATTTTGTCAATTAAACTTACAGAAAGCTGTGTAATCCGTCATGATGGTTTAAATTTATATAAATTCGACATAAATTTATCAATTTGAATCTTTCTCATCGCTGGTCAAAAGTATTAAAATAATATTTCAATTTTTCGCCGCAGCCCTAATTGCGCATTCCTCAGTGAATGCTTTGGAAGTGTTCTTCAATGGACTTATGATTATATTTTCCAACAGTATGCGTTATCGTTACACATTCGACACGCGTTGTTACTGTAAAGTTCTATTCACAAGGATTGTATAATAACTGTCTTCGCCGACTTTGATGACAAATGTTTTACTACATTTCACAATTTACATAATCTATATATTTAGAAGTACATAAAACTCCTAATTTTTACAATAAATATCATAACAGTTCGTTATAATATGCATATTTTGCCTTTAAAAAAGTATAGTGTCAGTGTAGTTATTCATAGCTCTGTTTTCTATCTTTTTAGAAAGTCTAAAAATGAACAGCTGGTATACTTTAGCATCAATCTTGATTAGACCTGTCCGAGGGTTAAAAGCATCGGACTAAATTCTTTCTTAAATAGAGTCCATTTCAGTTTTAAATAAAATAAAATTCTCAATTCAGTGATTTGACATACGTAATTGGACATTTCAGACTGAATATTTTTACTATGGCTGGCTATTTTCGAATGAAAATATAAGACTGGGAGATTTAATCTTTTGTCTAATGCGGTGACTCGTTTCATAAATTTATATAACCAAGTATTTTCAGTATTACACAAGAAGATAGGTTGTTATTTTGTTACAAACAAAAATGTAATAAACCTGTTAGGTGACAAAGGATAGAGTAACATAAAGTTTTATTAGTCTGTTTACTCGAGTTACTTGAATAAGTTGAATATAAATGGCAAAAACTAACCCTAGCCGGTTGAATAGTGGAATCATCAAAATAATGTATATTCCTCACGGCCGTCGGTTTTCAAGTATCAAATTTATTTTTATGTATATTTTTATTGTTTGCGGTGAGGATTGTCGCCTCCTTAGGGGCTGTTTGTATGCCGACTGGAAAGAATTACGTGCGCGTTGGTGGAACCTTTTCAGGAATAGCGATAAAACAATTTGTTGTCTCAACGGTAGGTGAAGTACGATTATTGCCAAATCTACTTATGCTTCTATTATATTTATAAGCTTGAATATATTATCCATGGATTATGGAGTGCACTATTCGACATTCAAAGACATTTCTTTGCTTGAAATAACATAATGTTAATGATGCGCATTTGAGTGTAGTTTTCCATTCTCAGTGTAAATCCTACTCTTTATAAACTCTGCATGTAAATAAATAAAAAATCTTATAATTTATACGTCATTATGAGAAGTATATCATTATATAGCATATTCAGTAGCGCTAGTGAACCTATGAAAGCTCTTGATTGTGCAATTTAATTAAGTTAATCCGATCCATAATTACATTGAGCCAATTTTCGATATCCCTCCTGTTAACTATGATCGTTGGTTTAACAGAAATTGGTAATTTACGCATAGCGTTAGTCATATATACGTAACTATCGCTCATGATTCATGAATTATCCCTGATTAATTAGAATATCTATTCTAGTATTATAAATCTAAAACTTACTATTCGCCTACCGGTTATTTTCGTACAGTTCAGAGAAAATATAAACTTTTACTACATTTACTTATTTTGTATAAATATTTAGATATCTATCGTATAAATACAAACTTAAATATTAATTATATATTAGTAGTAATGAGTTCGTCTTATGCAAGATCATTATCGACGGGTTAGACGTTAGCATGAAATATAACATGAAATGAAGATATAGCGGAACATCGGTAGAACGTGAACGTCAACATTCAAATATAGTTACCGAATACGACGCAAACAGCACCAAATGTTATGAAGATGAAAACTGGGGACACTTGTGTCGAAACTTCAATAACAAATTGCATTGTGCCGACGCAGCCGATATTCCTATGAAATTGGATTGCGCTATCTAATCATTCCGATCGTGATACCATTGATGATGTTCGTGACGGGTTTGCCGCGTTGATGATCATTTTGTCAACTTTTCTCGTTGAGAAAACAGATCTATTGTTGATCATCGATTGATTGAATTGTTACAGGTAAATTAGCTTGGAGAAATTTTTGCATATGTAGTGGTGTGTATATTACTCAGATCTTAGAGCGCGTTTCCACTATATGTCTATATCGTTCTGACTTCTGGCCTATACAAAAATGTTTCGATATCCTAACATTACTATTTAATTTTATACTTATTCCTAGCAACACTTTTGTTTTCAATAAAAACAAGTTTTTATTTGAAAGAAAATGGTTTTGACTTTATAAAAAAAAATATATCATTCAATTTCACGTCCTTGAGCAAACGACAAGGCGACTACCGTGAAACAATAAAATATCGTGTCCATAATAATTTGTTTCATAATTAATATTTGACCATAATAATTACGAAACAAAACAAATAAATAAATCGTCACTTGATAGTGGAAAGTGGAAACACGCACAAAACCAGAATAAACCAGTTTACGCTGTCCGCAGGTGCCACGTGCAGTCGTTTGGTACCGTGAACATAAAGCACACATTTCATTCAAAAATTATAATTATTACGTATAGACCGGGAGATATTGACACAAAATTTCGAGTCATTTGTAACAGGATGGCGGTTCTACAGGGGTCTTAGTACGCAATGACAAAAAGAAATAGTTTGGAAAATCCAAAAGTGCACGCCTCATAATTTTTTTTAATAATTATTTATTAATTATTATTTTTGTTTATTTAATAACAATTAAACCACATCGAATCAGACCCTGAAAAATAAAAGGGTTCTATTCCTGAGCATACTCAAGCGTAAGAGAAAAAAAAAGACTCGATTAGTAAAGTATTTCGGTCGCTATCGTGTTAACAAGAAAATCCTCCGCACATACAGACACACGGACGTCCAAGACAGAACTTTTTTAAACTGTTTTTTAACTAGTTTAAATAACAAAAATGACATCAAAAATATCATGAATGTTAAAAATAGTGTTTTTTCTTAATATGTGTGTGTATGTATTATCTTACAAGTGCAATGTATGATACATAAAGACATTTTAAGTTTGAAAAATCAGATGTTTTGCGCGAAGTGACAGTAGTACCCACCTCAACGCTTCGCTTATGAGGCGTGCAAAACGATGGTGTGAACACTGGTACCGGCGGCTTAGTCGCGTAGGCGTTAGTCGAACTCGTCGGAAAAATAGCGAAAGTCAAACGATTTGTAACACAAAAATTTTAGAATTTACCGATAGCCCATAAAAAAGAAGTAGGCGGTAGTGTCATGCCATACTTTTCCGGTGTGACTTACAGCCCGCCATACCGACGCGCCGGCCCTCACGGCGTAGGGGAGCGTCCCCCGGGTGGCGGATGGGGGGAAGGTTGGTAGTTCAGCCCAGCTGCACTATCAGCTAAGGCCGGTGGCCTCGCTGACCAACGAAGGGTGTGGTCCTCCAGCAATATGGGGGTTGTGCGATGGGTTAACACCCCATCCACGTAAAAAACCTAAGTTACGAAACCGACACAAAAAAGTTATATACGATCTTCTCAAAACGACGACCCTCGGCGTGGATTTAAGGACTTAAGATTTGCCTCTTGGAATGTTCGTAGCTTGTATCGCCCAGGCGCAATATATCAGGTGCACAGGGAATTGCAAAGATATAGAATCGGCATAGCAGCACTTCAAGAAGTGAGATGGCCAGGAAACGGAGAGTGCAACATTGACGGGAA
>CAJQZN010027606.1:0-14218 GCA_907164685.1 Colias eurytheme | reverse complement strand
TCTGAGTTACTCCCTAGTCGCGCCTAAAGAAGTTTTACTTCAATTAGCAATAATAATATTTATACGCAATAACTAAAATAATATAAATTTGCACTCACGAAGGTTTCACTGTCTGTAACTGTAAGGCTTCCCATTCGCATTCCGATGGTCGTAAAGAAAATTCTGTATCATCTGCACTATTGCATGTGAATTTCTGAAAAAACGTAATTTAGCCATGTAAAGTACAGAGTAAAAGAAGATTTGAATGAAAAACATTACCAATTTTTGAAGTGAAAACTTCTTTTTCGGCGTTGTGCATTTTTTCTGTAAGGCGCGGGTCAAACACAAGCGGCGCGGGCGCGGGCGTGCCATAAGCGCACCTCTTGAATCTGTTTTGCACCACGTCCTTCTTATACATTTTGTATGAAAGAATTTTGGACAGGCGTCGAGACGGCACGCCACGGTTGCGCCAAGGTTGCGCCGCCCCAAAGTTATTTCATACAAAATGCCAATAGCGCACCCGATGCACGCCCGCGCCCGCGCCGCTTGTATATGTCCCGCGCCTAATGGGTATAAAATCTTAAACTCGCGTCAGGACACGTGACCTGATCGAAAAAGCGTAAGACGGATGGATATCAAACATGCTCAACGTTAATAATCAAGTTTTCACTTCTGCCGGCACTCCCCCAGTGCAACCCGTCTTTTTTTATTTTAAAATATTTTAAGGGGGATTTTGAAGTTGATGATTGCGTTACACAACACTTTTTCATTGAAAATAAACGAACAATTTAGATATAATAATTAACTAATATTACCCTACAAACTCCAGAGATGCAATACATAGGAGCTATCCTGGAACACGAAGTCCCATCAGGAAGTGTCCAGCCACGAGATTTGTATCCTCCACCTCGAGTATCACACCACACTGCGCATGCGCTGCTTACATCTATGGAAATATTCATTATTTAAAGTAAATAGACACTATTATTAAAAGAATATCGTCCTTCTGATGTATTGATATGGACAGCAGACCAGTTCGATCGTATCCTATTTATTGTATTATTGTCAGATCTATATATGACTTGTTAATTATTATAATCCCTGCATAAAAAAAAAACATTAATTTCAAGAATTTTATTCAAAAATAAAATAAGAAAAGCAACAAAAATTTAAGTATAAGTGAAAAATAAAGAGAACTAAGTAAATTTAGAAGGTAATTCAAATGGTTTTAAAACCCTTTCCTCCTCCTTACTACAAGTCCTGGTAATTTACATTCAGCAGCGGGACATAACTCATAGAGTCAGGCATGAAATAATAAATTACTAGGGATCGAACTTAAACCGACTGGCAGAACAGTCACCTTTTATTACAATACTAGCTGTTCCCGCATTGCTCCGCTCCTGTTAGTCTTAGCGTTGATATATAGCCGATAGCCTTCCTCGATAAATGGGGTATGTAACACCGAAAGAAATTTTCAAATCGGACGAGTAGTTTCCGAGATTAGCGCGTTCAAACAAACGAACAAACTCTTCAGCTTTATAATATTAGTATAGATGATCATTAGCGACTACAACGTTTAATTTTTCTATAAAAAAAACTTTTGACTTACCATCAGCATCCATCCTCTGTAAGCCAGTGCCAATAAGGTCTGGATCGACTTCACGAGCTCTAGAACATATCTGGTCTGTGAACTCTCGCACCGTCATTCTTGGCACGTTGTTACACTGGAATGTTTTAATTTCAATTTTATTAAGCTATTGCATAGCTTCTATCGCGGGCCTTGAACACGGGGACCGAATTCAGAAATTCCGTAACGAAAAAACCTCACGCTCCCCACTTCGACAGGCTCGGAGGTGTGGCTTGAAGGCATAGCATGCAATAGCTTTACCGCGGCAGTCCCCGAGTGACACACGTCTTTTTTTGTTTATAATAATTGTAGAGATAAATTTAATGTTTGTTTTAAATTGAGATGCTGTGAAAGTGATGCTGATTATTATATTATTTTTTGGGGAGACATTTATTTCGCGTAGTAAGTGGTTTAAATATATTCTCAAAGAAATAATTTTTATGCTTATCTGATGTTTAAATTAAGATTAACTTTTCGTTTTCAAATATAGAAGTGAATATTATATCGTTTAAATGGTACATTTCCTACCTGATGAGCATTGCATGACTGATATTTTTTGTCGTGTCCAGAACAATATTTCTTTCCATTATCCAATCTGAAATTAAAAATCAAATGTTTAACTAAATTAACATGCATCCTCCTCTTAAATCGTGGTATGAATATTAAAAATATTCACCTAAAACTCATTGTTGTTATCTATGACTACATACAGAGATCGTTTAAAATTTCAATATTCAAATTCATTAATTGCATAAAAGTGGTTACAGTGATTTACAGCTGATACTAATACGTATAACAAAATTTCCAGTAAAAATCTTTCAATAATATTACGACACGTATAACGAATAGATCAGACCACCGCAACCGTCTCCCACCTGGGTCTGTTACAGCGTCTGGTGGCCACTGCCATCCCACTAGCAGCCGGCGCGTGTGAATCGTCCAGCAGACACGCAGACGCACAATCAGACCATCTAGACCACTTGCCCCACAGACCGTCTCTCGTTGTCGGACCACTCCAACGGTCTACGCATTCACCGCCGCGGCAATACTGGGAATATAAGAGAATGAATATCTAAATGTACAATGTATTTATGTTATGTTCAAGAACTGAAATCGGTTATTAAGCAAAAAAATAGTTTACAACGCGACACATTAAGAAATCGGCGTCGAGAAATTCGTATTATGATTTATGGCTCTACATCTACCAGAAATCTCATTTTATAGTTCCCCAAGTAACATAAAAATAAAGCTTTAAATAACAGATATGTATTATCACGTAAGCATAGTCAAAATTAATCCTATTTTAAGAGTGGCAGCTGTAGGTTGCATCCACATTAAGTGTCTGGCTATGGACGACGTTCTAAGATAGAGACGAACCCCTATTAAAATATGAATTGTGAACTTCTAAAACCTTTTGTATAAAACCAATTTTTTAAGAATTATCCACAACTTACCATATCCTCCCCACATTTAGTTCCCTCTAAAGCAGGATGTGACGTCCAAGTATATCGTTCCCTTTGACAATGTAAATCTCGACAAATATCTTCCAAGTTCTGAGCGTTGGAGTGACGACTGCCGCGACCGTATTTTAACATGCCTAGAAAAATATTTATTTCAATTAAATAAGTATTTTTAGGGTTCCGTAGTGAAAGGGTAAATCACCTATTACTAACTGTGCGTATGTCTGTCCGTATATTATGTCTCATGGCTGTAAAAATCAGATGTCAACAAATAAAAATGATCATGATCAACAAATAATAAAGTAGTGTAGGTTAAGCAAAGGTTGGCACGCACGGTCATAAATTGAATGGGCGGTAAAGTGAAAAAAAAAAAAAACCTCCCTGTAGTGATTTATCACTAACTACCTACATAGTATAAAACAAAGTCGCTTTCTCTGTCCTTATGTCCCTATTATGCTTAAATGTTTAAAACTACGCAACGGATTTTGATGCGGTTTTTTTAATAGATAGAGTGATACAAAAGGAAGGTTTTAAATTTATTATGTTTTAGACAAAGCGGGTGAAGTCGCGGGTGGAAAGCTAGTTTTATATAAAAAGTGTTTTATGAGTCTATAAAACACACTTTTACCAATAACTTATCACAAAATCACATAAAATTACTTACATTGCTGATCCGCATCGAATCTTTCACCAGGTAGGATTCCTTCAGCACTGTGGTCCAATTGACCAGCTGAGTTACCGTGGTCCAAGAGACATCGTGATTGGGATGTACTGTAATAATAAACAATAAACTTTTTATCGGATTTAAAACAAACAATAAAAATTCTTGTACTTTAATATCCGCTGTAAAAATGCAGATACGAAACATCGGGACGACCGCCTCCTTGGTACAGTGGTTGACGCGTGAGCGTGAGTACCAAGGGATCCTTGGTTCGATTCCCGGTGGAGACGAAACAAAAATGTCTCGGTCTCGCAGGGCACAGAAGGCTTATCGCCTTCTAGCCCCTAACGAAAAATCCCACTTCGGACACGGGACTTCACAAACGTCGGGACAAAAAATATTTTGAATAAATCGCCTTTAAAATCCGTTTTCAGAAAATCTATGCCCTTTGCTTGATGTTAGATTTTACCCAAATAGTATTTTGAAGGAAATTCGTTACGAGACTGACGAACTTGTATTTTTTAAAAACCTTATCATGCGTTAACAATAACTTAAAATTCGCAAATCGTACGCGTGTGGTGTAGTAACGATATTCGTGTTGTCTCTTGTGCAATTTTGAAACTGTTTTACTAAATCAATGTATTTATTTTGCGTGTGTATCAATTTCATTCTGCCTTATGCATGTAAATGTTACGAAGTTTTCTTTCAAAATACAAGCCATTTGGTTTTATTTATTAGTTTAGTTTTAGTTGACTAATATACTTTATGAATTCGGCACGATAACCACGATAGTCGATAACTGATGGTTATTTAAGTTAATTTTACAGTTAATTTTCGTTACTTTATATTTTTACATATTATTGTATTTTGGAAAAACTGTTAAGTAACTACATAAAATTATACCAAATATTTTTGCCTGGTAGAAATTGCTATAATATTCAACAGATAAGCAATATACTGTGTATGAATAATTAATTAAAATAAAATAAGTACATACTCCAAAAACTTCTGCAAATAGCTCCTACTGCATTGTGACCAGGTGATCTTCCCACTGCCGAGTGTTGGACTCATTATATACGCGCTTGGATCGCAACCGTTATCTGCTAGGGGTCCGTCGTGGCGCATGCCGAGACTGGAAATATAAATAATTAAATATTTCAGGACAATTTTCACACACGGCACGATCTGATCCCATAATAAGCTTTCGCTTGTGTTATGGAAACCAGATGGCTGATAAACATACATATATAATTTTTAAATAAATACTTATATAGATAGCACCCAGACAGAGCAAACATCTATGTTCATCACACAAATATTTGCCCCGGGTGGGAATCGAACCCACGACCTCTGGCTTGGAAGGCAGGGCACTACCAACCAAGCCAACCGGTCAGTCAATATAGGAATTGATTTTCGTTTAAGGTTATGATGTGATCCCTCGTAACCCTAAACTCAAAACTTAAAGAATTTACATAAAAAAATGTTATAAAATTGGTGAAGTTGCGGAGGAATTTGCTTACAAACACTGTATCACGAGATTTTTTTTGAGATAATAATATAATCTCAAAATGTTGCAAAAATGAAAAAATAAACACGTTTTCAGAGTAGAGAGAGAGCATATGGGTTAGTAAATACAGATAATAAATAAGAGAAGAATAATATTATCATAGGAGCTATATCATCATACTTGTGTCCAATCTCATGTGCTACAACGTAGACACTCTCAAAATGTCTGCCTTCATTGACTGTACAACTGCTTGTTACAGTGCACATACCAGCTACTGGAGCTAGTCCTGAAAATTATAATTAATAATATTTTAGTATTTTCCTTGAAGCTCAACTTTATAAACAAACAGGAATAAAAGGCCAATAAACGTATGATTAATAGTACCATTGTTGCTTAAAATCTTGGAGGTTTTTAATATGGGACTATCAGTTTCTTAGTCAGGCAAAACAAAAAAATAATGAAAATATTAATAATCTATCAAAATTCAAATACAACACTAACTTGGAAAGCTTAAACGGCTTAAAGAGAAAGGAACATAGGCAATAACAAATGATATCAATATGCTACGCTCGATTACTTGTAATGGGAGCGTTGAAAATCGTAATCATGTCACAATGATCTATTTACTCACCTACTACTTGACTGCTGACTTTGCCGTTTTTATTAACGACATATAGATCTAAACCAGTTAAAATCAACGCATGATCCCAATGTAAAGGATCATTATCTCCTGGAGGATTCTCTAGCCTTTGCCAAGTACAGAAATTACTTAAGAATCGATCTATGTCATGGAGTCGTTTTAAATTCGATGGATCTTCATGAAGGATCTCTAGTCTTTTCAGGATAAAATTCACTGGCCTTCCCAAACTGGGATCGTGGTATAGTAATTGTACTGCGTTTATCATGGCTAATACGAATCTTACTAATTCCCTCTCTGTTTCTTTGGGAAAGTTGATAGTCATGTGTTTGTATAGATCTCTGTCTACAAACACTGCTGTTTCAACAAAAATCGCTGGGAGCACTGCTCTTTTCTGCCTTCTTTCACCTGTTTTCAATTTTTCTATAAACGCTTCTATAGTTTTATTTCTATGTACTAAGTCTACTTTATACGTGTCTAAATTAATATTATTATAACTATTTTCTGTTGATATGCTTCGTTTTCTTCTATGTTTCGTCCATGTGTTAGGAGAGAAAGACGTTATATTATTAGTATGTCTTTCTACACAAGTAGGTTCCTCATAGTTATCTTCGATGTTATTTGCGTTGTCTATTTGGCGTTTTACAATTATATGTGGCGTATAGTTTTCGTGGTTGAATCTTTCTGGCAGTGGATGTACATAGTAAAAACTATCGTTAGACTTTATCAGCCCTCTCTGTAAAGAAATGTTTTAAATGAGCATTTTTTAATTTTTTTTTTTTGTTATTGTGTATATCATACTTTTTGAAACACACATAACTACATATTTTCGCTCACAATTGTTTTGATACAACCGATTCTAGTTTCAAATCTACTTACCACACCATCGCAGACAAATAATGCTGCGTGATCACTTTTATAGTAACAAGCGTCTAATTCTTCATCTGTATGTTGGTCGAGTATAACCTCTGTACCATTGGACCATCGTTTCATCAACAAAAACTGTGGATCTAAGAACTTATTCCTAGGACTCAGTTTTAAGTCTAGATGTTTCCGTAGAGTATTAAACTCATGATTATCATGTGGCAAGGATCGCTTGCGTCGTTTTTGGTTTTTTAAATGTGCTATCTCGAATTCTGGATCTGCAAAGATAATTGTTTTTACACACTTGTGATTTGTATTTCGTTAATTGTTATTTCAGGCTATGAAGTGATTGTTACTTCCTGATATTAATTGTTATATCGGATGGTTAAGTGTTTTATATGACAAGGATAGAAGTTTTTTTTTGTTGATCATTTGGATACAAGTCGCTGGTTTAGTTTTAACCGGGGTTTAACCAGGTTATAAAGTTGTGTTAAGAAGTTTTTTTACATCTTTCAAATAAATTTAAAGAGCTTTTTGAGTTAGATATCAAGTAGTTAGTTATTTAGTACTCACGTTTACTATCTGTGCCGAAAAATAGTAGCTTTTCAGATGGTGATAGATGATTGAGAAGCTGTTTTGTGTGGTCCTGCAACAAAGCATATTAATTAACATGTTAATCTTTAAATTGCTTGTCTTATAAGAATGCATCATAAATGTTATTTTAATCTGTTTATAAAACAAAACGTACATCTAATTATGAGTAGGAAGCGACAAAGACTATATTATTGTTGTGGCTAAAAACGTGGAAACGTCATTAACCTCGTGTTCGAAACAAATAGCCGGTAAATATTGTATTGTTTTATCTCCATTTAGAAAATAGCCTCGACATTTTTCGACAATGGCCACTTTTCGCACGGATCTTGTGACTTAATCGATGTGCATGGAGTTGTAAAAACAAGCGTTTAGCGATTTTTATAAGCTTTATTCATGTAAATTTGCATAAATATGCCAATTCTGGTTTAAAGTTAAAACTACTGTAAAATTAATACATAGTATATACAAAGTCGAAGTGTCTGTTTGTCCCTATGTATGCTTAGATTATTAAAACTTAGCCATGGATTTTGATGTGTTTTATAAATACACATTTAGGTACCTTTACGTAGATTCTTAAGCAAGGTATATTTCTTTTTTCAATCTCCGAACTGTTCGATTGATCTCACAAATGTAACACCGCATCTGTACTTACGGTATACAATTATTTACTAATTTTCTATTATTATGTTGTATTAGAAGAATTTTAACAGCTTATAACTTGCGCTATATTATTTTTCACATCAACTTGTAGTTATTCCGTATTAGATATGAGTGATCATTTTACCGTTTGTTTTGAGTTGTAATTCATCGCCAGTTAAAAGGTAAATTTACTGATAATCTTAATTAAAGATAACATTTTGTGTTTTACTTTGAATATTAATTTAATGTAGGTACATGATTATATTATGCATTGTCTTTTAATTGATTTGTTAATATTAAAAGTTAAATAATTCGTGTATTAATAGATAATATAAATATACTAATAGAAGTAATTTTTTTTGACAGTGAAAGTAATAGTTTCGTAATTTAATGGTATGCGACAAGAATTTAAATCGCCTAGTTACGACCATTTCCAATGTAATTTGGCGATTACATGCTTCAAACTTGATTTCTATTCAAAATAACATCTTTATAATCACACAAAATAATATCAGAAAGCAAATAATTGATAATAATTGCGGAAAGACACTCGTAATATAATTGTTGCGTGAGAAACTGGATTAGAAGTATTTTGACGGCTTTTGTAATGGTTTCTTACGACTTTCGTAATCATGTTGGAAAATAACGTTATGAGATATTGATTCGTGGAATTAGTATAATACGAAAATCGATTGTTACGGTCTTTTTATTGGTTGTACCTACGTTCTTTCGTAAAGGCAGTAATGTTTTGATTTGCAATTATTGTTGAATGCTCCAATTTTTTTGTTAAGTAACTTTAAAAATTTTGATGCCCTTTTAAGTTATATAAACGACAGAAAACATAATATATACCTACTTTTTACATGTACCTATTTAAAGCGGTATATAAAATATATGAAAAGTAATTTTATTTGAGTATTTTCGTATCTACTAACTTAGTAAAACGATTAGGAAGGTGTTTTTGGTTTTTATAGCTTTTTTTGTTTTATATCCTTGATTGTAAGTGTTACACTTTTACTATATATAAATAAAAACCTATTTCGTAACGTAGGTTTAGCCGAAAAACAAAAAGTCTAGCTAAACCAGGTCACGATAGCTCATCAGAGTGCGCTATGCTCAGCTGGCTTTATGTAATACTATCGAAATATTCTATTGTTACTGTTATCTGGATTTGAAATGTTTAAAAGAAATTGCATAAAGAAAATAACAATTTTTGGTTGTTGGGGCGGGCTATTCTTCGTTTTAGAGAGTCGATTTGCTTTGTTCTGATTGATAGTGTAGATAATATGGATTGAGATTTTATTTTATGATATAACAAGCTGATCGTTAAATTTAGTAATTTACTACGAGAACGTAATCAATTAATTAATATGTTAAAAAACATAGAAATGTTTTACGACGAATTAGGATTGTAAGATATTAAGATATAGGATTATATAAATTATAGGGTTTATAATAAACCACTACGATTTAGGGCTTATTACAAATTACAATGAATGAATATCGTTATTAAGATCGTAATTTTTATAGATAGGTACTTAATCTTATCTTAATACTATTATAAAGGCGAAAGTTTGTATGGATGTATGGATGTATGGATGTTTGTTACTCTTTCACGTAAAAACTACTGAACCAATTACAATGAAATTTAGCACACATATAGAGGGTAACTTGGATTAACACATAGGATAGGTTTTATCCCGGAAATCCCACGGGAACGGGAACTATGCGGGTTTTCCTTTGAAAATGCGGGCGAAGCCGCGGGCGGAAATCTAGTATATTATTATGTATAGAATTCCCATGGTTAGATCTACTTTCGAGAATAAATTGAGTGAGGTTATTTACTTGAGGAAATTTTCCTTAAGTTGCCATGCTATATATTCCATTACTCTACAAATACCTACAATATGGGTATAGTAAAACGTTTTTAGCACAAAATCACCTTGACAATTGGTTTTTGAGTGGTGCATTCACAATCAGTCACGCTGCTTCAAATAAACGTCTATCACGTTTAGATAGGTCATAACAAAGGTTATTAGCGTGATAATCTATAGTATAGGACCAGAATGGAACACCTTTGATTTTTTTAAGCACGCATTTCTGAAATCTATATTGCGATTGCTACAACCTATCTAGAACTCGAAACGTCACTCGCGTGGTACATGCCATATGCATACCATAGCCATAAAGAATCACCTTTTTGTAGAAACACCCTTTTTTGAAATCGATATTTTGATTATTAAATACTAAACATAACCAAGCGTCACTTGTGTGGTTGACCGCCTCCTTGGTACAGTGGTTGACGCGTGAGCGTAGAACCGAGGGGTTCTGAGTTTGATTCCCGTTGGAGATGAAGAAAAAAAAAATGTCTTGGTCTGGTAGGACACAGAAGGCGCTCTGGTAGGAAGATCACCTACTTGTCCCTAAAGATAATCGATCAGTGAAACAGATGTATAATACCTACTGATACCCTGCCCCTTACCCCACTAGGGGACATGGGACTTCACTCACACTTGTGTGGTACTTGGATAATGGGTAGCCTATGTGCTAATTCAGACTATAATAATTATTAATTATCTATCTGTACACATACAGATTCGATCAGCTGTGTTTGCGTAAGAATTTGTGACATACGCGTTTACGATATTAATAGGACATACTTGAATTTAATTCCACATTGTATTCTTTAAATTCTAATACTAAGTAAATTACGTATGCACCGTTAATAAACAGTGAAAGTTCAGATTTTTGTCCACTGTTTGCGCAAATTGATAAGTCACGGGATAATAAGAGTCAAAGGTCAGTTATGAGAACAACAGACAGTCGCTAATAGAAAAAGCACTTGGCAAAATTAAAGGATTTAACCCGGCGTCATTGTGGTAGAAAACAGATACGCGAACGTTGAGGTGGGTCAATATTACCCATATATTTTATAGTTGTTATTTTTAAACTTTTTAAGAAAATTAGTATTCTGTGTTATTATTATAGGTTATAAATATTCTGGTTTTGATAATATAAAATAAAAATAATAAATAACCAACGTTTTATTCACTTTAATCATTTTTGACATAAACTCATAAAAATAGGAAAAAAATATAGACCTCTTACGTTTTCATGTCATTACTACGCTAACAACCAGTAATTTTGGTTACAAATAGCATTTTTATAAACTTAAGTCTAATATATTAGAAAAAAACTTTAACAAAGCTAATTAGAATCTTCGTTGTAAATGATATCAATACAGAAAGACATGATGCGTTCAGGACAAATAAATTTAGGGCAAGCTTGACAAAAATGTTTTGTATTACTATTTTTATTTCCGGACACACTTAACATCTTTTTCGGGGATTGCAGGTGGCTCCTCTGATGATCCACCAATAAATTCTCTGCCCATTTTTCATTGCTATCGATCAATTTCTGGCGAATTTTCAAATGTTCTATGACCAGAGCAAGACGTAGTTTTTCAAAAAATTACGTCGCTTATCGTTGGGTTTGTTTTTAATTATGAGACGTATTATAAGCGCATTAATTCCTGTGTGTCCAACATGGCATAAAAATGGTCAGGGGCCACCTTTTGGAGTTACGACTCACATCATATGAGGCGCAATGTTCATCAGCGACGCCAACCTCATATTTAGTTTTATTGTAAAAGGTATTGAATTCGGGTTTTCACTTTTCTCCGCTTGAAAAACACTCTGCACTCTAACATGATCCTCTTCTTCTACTTCATCATCATATTAAGGTAAGTCTGAGTCAGACACGAGTCTAAACCCGCCATGAAACGTGATATTTTCTATTCTATCCATTTATAGTACCTATTTTATAATAAGTACCTGTTGGACAAACAAAAACATTAAATTCACAGAAACAAGCAAAAAAAATGTTTGCAGACACCAAGAAATCATACACAACAGTAAAAATCGATAACTTAGCCATGGCGCGAAATTGTTACATCAATTGTGAGGATGGGTCATATTTACCTTTTTCGAAAATACACGCGTGTAGCTCCCAGTACACTCGACGTCGAAAGGATTTCACTTCCAAAACGTTTAATGTACTTTATTAGCTCCAGCTACTACAAAGAACAGCACAATCGTGCACGTAATTACAAAGATATTGAAAATTATAAACAAGCCGGGTCATTTTGACCCAACCTCAATGACGCCGGGTTAATTCTAGAAATAAAAGTGCTTTTGAAAGTTTAAAATACTGACGTAACTATTAACTACTATAATTTTTAGGAACGATTTTGTTTTTTCTGTCTATTAATTTGTATGCTGTTGTTATAGAAGTAAGAGTTTATTTATGAACTACATACATCTATAATATAAAAATGAATCCCAAAATGTGTTGGTATAAGCGCATAACTTGAGAACGGCTGAACCGATTTCGTTAATTCTTTTTTTATTATATTCCTTGAAGTACGAGGATGGTTCTTATGTAGAGAAAACGTAAATATGTACCACGGGCGAAGCCGGGGCGGACTGCTAGTGTAAAATAAATACATACGCAAATGAATATGTACTACAATTTTATTATTGAAATTACAATCCATACCTAGGTATCCATAAGCATCCTATATAACATTTTTGGCGTAGCATTTTCATTTCAAGTACCTACTTGAAGAATAATAATTCTCATAAAAGACTCAAACCTAACCGCTTAGACATCATTGTAATTAAAAACAACAATTAAGATACACAGCAAACATGTATCTACATAGTAACATGTGCATAATTTCAGCAGACCTTCCTTGTAATGGCTTGTTTTTATAATTAAGCTTTGCGTGCAAAAGCACAGGGTCGACATTATCCATGTTATTCGCATGTAATCTGAACTATTACGTGATAAAATAGCTGTGTCGTTTCAGTGAGTTCAAGGTTAGGTTTATTAGGGACCTTATTGAATAAATTATGGGAGTTAAGCATGATTGGCATGGTTTTATAAGAGTTTTATATGTATTTTCAAATAAACTAGCGTACTATGATATTATGATACCTATCACCTACGCTAGTTTTAGGATTTCCAGACAATATTTTTAATTCTGGAAAAGTATACTTACTACGATTAAAACTAAATTCTTGGAATGTGAATGTAAAATAAAATATTTTATAGCCTATTTTGGCTGCCATCATTTAATTTTATTTAGTGGTTTTAGACACACATTATTTGTGTATGTGTAACTACTGCTCAGAGTTTACAGTTATAGAGGTGTTATCGGTAGCACTTTAAACTAATTTAATACAATTAAATATTTCGTAATATGAACAAATCCTAATTTAAAAGAGCTTCTGTAATACAGGGTGTAACTAGGAAGTTGTAAAAATAAATGTTTAAGCCCAACAAGAGCATTACAGATGTATCTTTGCAATCTTGTTGTTTTTTGCACGATTGTTTCTGACCTTATGTTTTTAGATTACCTTTTGTCTGATAGATTTCCGCATATTACATGTTGTATTTTGCATACGAGTAAAAAAGTTAAACGTCATTTATATATATAATTTTTATAACAGCGATAGAGCCATATTAAAAAATATTGTAATAAATGATACATGTTAAAGAATTACAAATTAAAGACTTTAAACAGATTTTAACACAATATATAGTAACTATAGTATAGATATACTAAATCTGAAGAGGTTGTTTGTTTGAACCCACTAATCTCAGAATCTACTGGTACGAATTGAAAAATTCGACACACCTAGAGTTATTCTAATAAAAGGTTGAGTTAATTTTTAAATATTTGTATTAATTTATACAATTGCATGAATAATTATTTATTTGCTAAAAATTAGAACATGTTATGTTAATGCTTATTTAATTACTTTACATTTTCTTGTAATTTTGTGAGTGTGTTTTAAAATTATGTTAATCGTGATTTATTCATCATTAATTAATCCAACTTCAAAATATAGCAACATTTTAGTAATCGAATAAACTGTTTTATTTTGTAACTAGCTTTCCGCCCGCGGCTTCGCCCGCGTTTTCAAAGAAAAACCCGCATAGTTCCCGTTCCCGTGAGATTTCCGGGATAAATATCCTATATGTTAATCCAAGTTACCCTCTATATGTGTGCTAAATTTCATTGTAATCGGTTCAGTAGTTTTTATGTGAAAGAGTAACAAACATCCATACATCCATACTTACAAACTTTCGCCTTTATAATATAATATGTGTTTAATAGGTAGGTAATTCGTCGTATTTTTCAAATTCAAATTCAAATTCAAATTCAAATATATTTATTTGCTCG
>CAJQZN010027605.1:0-20916 GCA_907164685.1 Colias eurytheme | reverse complement strand
TTGCACGCCTCATAAGCGAAGCGTTGAGGTGGGTACTACTGTCACTTCGCGCAAAACATCTGATTTTTCAAACTTAAAATGTCTTTATGTATCATACATTGCACTTGTAAGATAATACATACACACACATATTAAGAAAAAACACTATTTTTAACGTTCATGATATTTTTGATGTCATTTTTGTTATTTAAACTAGTTAAAAAACAGTTTAAAAAAGTTCTGTCTTGGACGTCCGTGTGTCTGTATGTGCGGATCCTTTTTCTTGTTAACACGATAGCGACCGAAATACTTTACTAATCGAGTCTTTTTTTTTCTCTTACGCTTGAGTATGCTCAGGAAAAGAACCCTTTCATTTTTCAGGGTCTGATTCGATGTGGTTTAATTGTTATTAAATAAACAAAAATAATAATTAATATATATGTATTAAAAAAAAATTATGAGGCGTGCACTTTTGGATTTTCCAAATTATTTTAAAACTCTGCTTTTGTAAGGGCTGATTTTTCAATCCTTGGTTAAAACTTATTCGTCGAATAATAATAAAAAACTACCATTTTAAAAACGTATTCTAATTGCCCGCATTTGACAGTTTACGTGACATTTTAATATTATCGTGTAATACTTTAATGGACGGATAAGTTTTATCCAAGCATTGAAAAATCGGCCCTCAATTATTGTTGATTTTAAAATGTGGAAAGAGTGTGTATGTTTTTTGATGTTTCATGATCAAAAGATTATGCAGTATTCAACATTATATATCGAAAATTATGCTCTTAATTATTGTCAAAAGATTTGTGAATGAATTTTCATTGTATCTATGCATTAAATCATTTTATTCAATGCATAGATACGCTAAAGGTTTTGAATTTCGCTATTGGCATACACCAACAATTTTAAAACAGAAAAATATTCTAAAACGTTCAAATTTGTTCTATTACCAAACTAGCTTCCGCCCACGACTTTGTACGTGCATCCCCGTTTTTCCCCGTTCCCGCAAGAATTTCGGGAAATCCTTTCTTAGCGGATGCCTACGTCCTAACATCTACTTGCATGCCAAATTTCAGCCCAATACGTCGAGTGGTTTGGGCTGTGCGTTGATAGATCACTATATCAGTCACCTTTGAGTTTTATATAGGTACTAGTGGTCCGCCCCGGTTTCGCCCGTGGTACCTACATGTTTAAACTATCCTATCTCTCAAGTTGGATCGAACTGCACATGGTGTGCGAATTTTATTATAATCGGTTAAGTGGTTTAGGAGTCCATTGAGGACAAACATTGTGACACGAGATTTATATATATTAAGATATAGATGCAGACATATCTTTTACGTCATGTAGATACAAACATCTTCACATAGAAACTTTAACATTTATCGTTTTCTCATAAACTAAAACACAAATTACAAAATATAAATAAACACACACACAACCATATACCTGCATGTATATTCATCCCCCAAGGACACTATAATTTATTATTTAACCTATATATTTCAGTTCCAAACAATTTCGCTTATTTATCGTTAGCCAACACATTAAATATATAAATCATAATGAACGTCAGAGCAACTCCTGTTTCGTCATCATAAAGTTTTGGCTCACAAACTTTGTAAATTTGAAACTCGGAGGGACTTGAACATACCTCGCTAAGTTTGAATTTAAAATTTTGAATAAAAGTTTGAGTTATGATTGAATTTAAAAATTACCGGGAATATATTGAATATATTTCTTAGATTTTGTTTCCTGGTTCTAGATAACAATTTTAATGTATATTTTACAAAGTTTTTCCAAGCATCTTAAGGAAAAATATAGCAAAAATGTTGTCAGAAAGGAATTCGATATAATTTATAAGAGATACGGATGTTACTAAGAATTAAATGAATACTTTTCTAGATTTTATTTCCATACAAAGAAGAAGAACAATATTGTTATTAAGAAAGAGGAAGTAATACAAAAAATATGATTTATTGAATTCTAAATCGGCCACAAAAAATATTACATTTTTCCTAGTAATATCACGTAATATAAATTTAAGAGTTACAAAAACACCAGAAACAATATGAAGACCATAAATACACGGGGTGTTACTGTGATGTCTTATAGCAGTAATATTTCCAGTGTGGCAAAGTGATAACGCTATACATCTATACAGGGTTAGTTTTCAATGACCGGCCAAATTTTCAGAAATGGTTCAGAATCGATAACATTTTCGATCTAATGAAAAAAAAAACCTTTTTTTTTTAATTAGATTTCATTCCTGTCCGCCACTAAAAAGCGAACGTGTGGACATTACAAAAGCACAATTCAGTTCAACAACCTAAAATAGGTAGAAGTTAGCACACACATAAATTTGGCGATGCGGCGCACGCACACAAGTGCATTGATTCTCAATAAGCTTATCGCGTGTTTACGATTTAGGAAATTTTTAAGACATTTTCAAATGAATGCTATTATTTTTTTTTATTCGACAATAATATTTCAAATGTACCTTTGGTTTAATATCTAGATCTTAATTTTAAATTTTGGCTGGTCATTGAAAACTAACCCTGTATAGCGCTGTCCTTTTTCCACACAAATAATACTCCTATAATACATCATGGTTATCTCTCGGGTATTTATATGTTTAAAAATATCATGGTAAGTGAAGTCCCATGTCCCCTAGTGGGGTAAGGGGCAGATGCATTATACATCTGTTTCACTGATCGATTTTCTTTAATGACAAGTAGGTGATCAACCTTCTGTGTCCTGCCAGACCAAGTCATTATTTATTCTTCGTCTCCACGAACGGGAATCGAACCCAAGAGACCTCTGTCAAAATATCATGGTACGGGGGAAAAAATGAAGAAAAAGTCATACAAAAAACAATCAGAAAAGCCATACATTATTACGTATTACATTTTCCTATATATTATACTAGCGGTCCGCCCCGGCTTCGCCCGTGGTACATGTTTACGTTTTTTCTACATAAGAACCATCCTCGTACTTCAAGGAATATAATAAAAAAAGAATTATCGAAATCGGTTCAGCCGTTCTCGAGTTATGCGCTTACCAACACATTTTGCGATTCATTTTTATATATAAGACTAGCGGTCCGCCCCGGCTTCGCCCGTGGTACATATGAAAAATAGATGTTGGCCGATTCTCAGACTTACCCGATATGCACAGAAAATTTCATGAGAATCGGTCCACCCGTTTCGGAGGAGTATGCAGACTAACATTGTGACACGAGAATTTTATATATAAGATTATAAACATTAAGGCGACGTTAAAGTCCCTGCAGCTGACTTTGTACGTTGGAATTATGCAAATTTCGACTTACTGACTTTACCACGTGGCTCTAAAGGTGGATAATGAATAATTCAACGCGCTCCTTCAGTTTTTACTTGTATTAAAAATATTTCTATGATGGAAATCGTAATTCTTAGATCTATTCAGAAGTGTATTGTTTAGATATTTAGTGCTGTTTTATAATATACCTATCGATTTTGAATTGAAATTTGGTAGAGATGATAATATATTTTTTTTAAGATAATTTATTAAACATAAAACTCAACTTAAAAATATAAAATTCTAACCGTTTATCCCGAATCAACGTGGCATAAATAATAAACCTCATGTTACAGTAAATAATGCATAAGATCGGTCGATTAGTTTGATTAAAACTGTAAATTTATTTAAATATCAAATAATCCAAATGTGTGTAATATTAAAATATTAAAAGGTGTAGGTAGATTCGAATCCTAATAAAAGCCACCTCTATAAAAATTAAATTTTATTTAATTGGCATTTAATACGTCTGTATTTATTTTATTTAATATCATAAATACGAAAGTAACTATGTCTGTCTGTCTGTGTTAGTGTCTCTTCTTCACGCCTAAACCACCGAACTGATTTTGACGAAATTTGGTAGAAAGATAGTTTGAGACCTTACAAAGGACCATAGCTTTTATCCCGGAAATCCCACGGCAACGGAAACTATGCGGGTATTCCTTAACTACGCAAGCGAAGCCGCGGAAAGCTAGTAGATTATAATATTTATAAGTGACATAAATAGTCAGTACTAATAAAAATATATTTTTAAATCTAAGATCTAATTAAAGTTGACCTATTTCTCTCAATATGATTATGGAAAATTTTAGAACTTAACGACTTCAGAATTTTTACCTTTGATTCCAGTAGTATTCAATGACCTATTTTTGTTACAGGTCAACCGATGAAGCCCTTAAAAGTACTCAATGGATGAAGTATCATAATGGTAAGGAAAATATTATTAATTGTGTCACAATTATTTTTGCTAGATTCTAAATTAATGAGATTATTTTTCCGACCCAAATATCGACCAATAGAATTGCACCATTCGACGTCACGTGGTACAACCTACATGGTATTATACTGATAATTTTTTGAAAATTTTCTCTGGTCGTTGACGTCAAACTGACAGGTTCAATTCAATTGTGAAATTATTGGCCGACATTTGGGACGGAAAAATAATCTCCCGAATACCACACGAGCTTCAAAATTATTTGGCATTTCCCTCAAGGTTCCCTGCAAACAAATAAAGTCGTCAAGTTTTTCAGGAAAAATCATAACCTTGACTAAAAACTTGACTCCTTCATTTGTTTGCAACGAACCTATCGGAAAATACCCGATTATTTTGAAGCTCTTGTGGTATAATAAGTGACAATTATTTTGTTTTCTCTATTTTAATTTATACAATAGACGTTTCAATAGGAATTATAATTAATTTTTCAAAGTGAATACTATTATTATCATTATGTTCTAATGCTATTTGTTACATTTGCTGTACAAATACAATATTCAAATAAATAGAGATTTGTTTTTTGTTATATAAAAATTCGTCGCATTTGCATTTTGGACTGAGTTTCTTTAAACTGTGTGTATGTTGATTGTTGGTAAGTATATATTATTCATGTGTATTTAGTGGCTTGTGGTTTTTTACTTTATATTCATATCAAAAAATATCACTTCAAAAGCCGATTTTTCATGTATTATTTGAAAGTTACATACGCGTAAACTTGATTTTGCAAACATTTTGTAGCCAATGTGCTACAAAATATCAGATATGTAGGATATTTCTGCTATAGAGTTTCCTCAAAATGATATGTTTTGCACTTTTTGAGTTACAAAGGAGCAAATTGTATATTTTTTATTAATTTTAGATATTGGAGCAATAACATATTATTATAGTATCTAAGATGTATGACACTAAAAAATTTTCACAAGAAATTAGTAGTAGGTAGTTAGGTACTAGTAGTAGTGAAGTCACATGTCCCCAAGTAGGGTAAGGGGCAGATGCATTATACATCTGTTTCACTGATCGCATTTCTTTTTAGAGACAAGTAGGTGATCAGCCTTCTGTGTCCAGCCAGACCGAGACATTTTTTTTTCTTCGTCTCCACCGGGAATCGAATCCAGGACCCCTCGGTTTTACGCTCACGCGTCAACCACTGTACCAAGGAGGCGGTCAACAAACAAATTAGGTTTTACTATAATTAATAAACTATACCACTTCATAAGATAACATTAATTAAACTATATTCACAATACGTTACACTCGATCTAAACAAGGAGCCGGCCATTGAGGTCTGCGGTCTAACTAAGGTCCAACAAGTACCATGTAACAAGCAGTTCTGTGCTTCAAATAATTGTATTTCCTATTTATAGATAAAATAATTGCAAGATAATTCTTAAATGTATTTTTCGTAGCATATCCATACTTAATATTATAAATGCGAAAGTAACTCTGTCTGTCTGTCTGTTACTCAATCACGCCTAAACTACTGAACCAATTTTCATGAAATTTTGTATGGAGATATTTTGATACCCGAGAAAGGACATAGGCTGCTTTTTATCCCGGGAAAATCCCACGGGAACGGGAACTATGTGGGTTTTTTCTTTCAAAACGCGGGCGAAGCCGCGGGCGGAAAGCTAGTAGTATATATGTATATAGGTACTTGATAAATAAAGCGGTTCTTCACTTCTAATATATAAAAACAAAGTTTGCCGCCGCATCTGTTTAGTTACGTCGTGTTGTGCTTTAATCTAAAAATTATATTTCAAAATCTATGTGAAAGCCTTTTTAAAGAGTTTCTTGAAATAATTCAACAAACTATTTTTTAACAATTGTGTATTGCAATTATATTTCCTTAAGATTTTCATTTTTAAGAGCTACATTTTCCTTGAATGAAAATATGAATACGAGCATTATGAAACTCTGGTATTAAACTTTAAGATTTTCATTCCTTATTTCAAGATAATATGTTGTTATTTTTCAATTTAACTTAGTCGCTCGTCAAAATTTTCGTTCCAACACCTAACAACCAATCAGGGCTGTTGATTGCAATCAGCTGCGAAATTACAACCCTCATAAATGGGTAGGGTGGCCATTTTGGGATAATTTTGTATTAATTTTAAGCAGGTATTTCTCTACTACAAGAATATTCTATTACTATGTTATTATTAAGTGTGTTAAAGTATTGAAATACGTCTGGTATTCGTAAAATACATATATTTTTATCGATATTTAGCATAATTATTAATCTCTCTCGGCTAAAATTTCAAGTACCCAGGTAATATGAATTTACTTATTATAAAAACATTTTCAAATTTGTAACGAAAAAACTTACTCAGTTAATTATTAGTTAATTGTAAATTAAAGTGTAAATGAGCAATTAAAAAAATAAGAATTTAAAAGGCATTTTTTAAATTTGTTATCTACCTTTTTCATTGTCCGGTTAATCCCTAAATTGACTTCCTTTTTTTACCAGATTTCAAATGAATGGCTACAATTAAATGAATTTATAATATAGGTTTTATCTACACTAATATTATAAAGAGAGTATATAAAGAGGAAAACTTTGTTTGTTTGTTTGTTTGATTGATTGTAATGAATACGCTCATAAACTACTGGACCGATTTTAAAAATTCTTTCACCATTCGAAAGCTTCATTATCCACGAGTAACATAGGCTAGGTTTTATCCCGGAAATCCCACGGGAACGGGAACTATGCGGGTTTTCCTTTGAAAACGCGGGCGAAGCCGCAGGCGGAAAGCTAGTGTTATATAAAATGGTACGTTTTTATAATATTCTTTGTCCATAAATATCCAAAATCATGCATTATTAAAAACATGGTCACACAGTACCCTAATGAGAAGCAGCGGTCATTTAGTTAGCACCGACAGCTTGGCTGAATCACATTTGCTTTAAATTCGATCATTTCCTGGATTTAAGAACTTTGGCTAATGATGGAATATATGAGAAGCTTTTATAATGTTATTTATGATAATTTACGAGAAAAATGTGATAAATAATGTTTGTAAATCTTAATTATTTATTAGCGGTCCGCGCCGGCTTCGCCCGTGGTACATGTTTACGTTATCTCTACCTATGAACCATGCTCGTACTTCACACTTTACAGGAATATTATTAAAAAAAATTAACGAAATCGATTCAGCTGTTCTTGAGATTTAGGTGGCCGAGAGATCAGGTCCTGGAATGGCGAAAGACACGGGTTCAAATCCCGCCTCTTGATCGATTTTTTACCATTACATTTTAATACTAGTTTTCACACGCATTGCTCCTCTCCTGTAAGTCTTAGGGTGATGATATACAGCCTATTACCTTCCTCGATAAAAGGGCTATCTAACACTGATATAATTTTTCAATTCGGACCAGTAGTTCCTGAGATTAGCGCGTTCAATCAAACAAACTCTTCAGCTTTATAATATTAGTATAGATTAGTGTAGATAAGACATAGTCTTAATGTATCATATTTTTCAAGTACTTTATATTTTACTTAAATACTTTAGCAAGTACAGTTGTACTTGAACCTAATATATGTATTTGAATATTTAGGTACCTGCCTACGATATATCATGTTAAAAGGTTAACACGACGTGCGAAAACTTTTACATACTTCATCAATTAGGGGATGTATTTCTTCCCTTACCAAAAGTTGTCAAAGTATATAATGTTATGTATCTTTATTTATGTTGTTTCGGTAATTAGAGCTAGGAATCTGATTTCTATGTGCAATGTTTTACTATCGTATACATAATGTAGTTGTAAGAGAATTATTATATTTTTAGGAATGTACAGGGGCGCTGGGTTCAATATGAGTTTGAAAATGTAATAAATATGTACTGTGATTCTCCACAACTGCCTAATTGATGATAAACAACCTCTGCCCCCCTAGTCAAGTGGCTTTCTGTTAGCGTAGCGTTCAATAGAATAGACTACGAATGTATGAGATTGCCGTAAGCTGTAGATAAACGTATCTATCTACGGGCTGAGCCCCTAGGCACGATTCGTACGAATGCGCTACGATTAAAAGGAAAGCGACATTTTATAGTATTCGACACTATGACTAGTACCTATAGTACATAAACAAACCGATAAAAACCTAGGTTACTAGGTAAAATGTACCTTACAGATGAAGTAAAGTTATTTAAATCAGAGAGCCTGATATAGCAATTAAATGGAAAATGGAAGTATACTTAATGTTTTATGGGTTTCAATTGATTTCACTTGTGTAATAATTTATTTATGTAGGTGATTGAATAGCATTAAAATATGCAAAAAACTTTTTTGACAATTTTTGACGTGACAACGTCTTATAATTCGATAGAGCCGGCTGCACGCACGAAAAAACATGACTCATGCGGCGTTACCTCGCTCTTAGGCGTTCCATGTAAGGCTTGAAGTGCAAGCAAGAGCGCGGAACGACACAGAAGCACAATCGGACGTTGTCACGTTCAACTATCGTCAGTAAACCGACTTTACAGACAACCAATTTTTTTTTACTTTTAGATACAAAGAGAGGAATCTTCAAACGAAGCCTGGCAGATGGCAGAGTGATGATGACGCAACACTTTACTGAAAGAACATTGACTCCAGGTGGTGATGTAAGTAAAACTTTTGAATCTTTATATATAAAAATGAATCGCAAAATGTGTTGGTAAGCGCATAACTCGAGAACGGCTGAACCGATTTCGATAATTCTTTTTTTATTATATTCCTTGAAGTACGAGGATGGTTCTTATGTAGAGAAAACGTAAATATTATGTACCACGGGCAAAGCCGGGGCGGACCGCTAGTTTAATATAAATTCTCTGTGTTCATTTTTATGAAAAACAATGAAGGCTCGCTAAATTTTATCTTCCTTCATTTTTAAAATTTTCGTCTTTTCCTGATTTAATAACAACTAAGTAATTTAATAGTTAATTCAAGAAATTGTACTATTATAATGAACAGCATAAAAAAATACCCTCATTTGTGAAAATCTATTAAATTGTGCTGATTATAGATCAGCATGCAATGTGCAGCAACAGCAGACAGACCACCACAGTTCGTTTGGCAGCGGGATGGCCTCACTGTGTCTACTAGTACAGATCCAAGGTAATGTGGACCTTACACCTTTGTAATAAAGTTTAAAATGCATGAAATATCACAATTCAGACCATATTCGAGGAGATTGTAATAATTTTGAAACAATACATTAAACTTAAATATTACATTGCTATAGGTATCGTAATTAATAAGCAGTAAAGCTTTTTATTGAATACTATTACCAATTTTAAAAATGACTTGAAAATATTGAAAGCCTTCAAAATATTGCAACAATGAGTACATTAAAATATTTTCAAAATATTTCGAGAATAGATAAAACTAAAATGATACTGAAATTTTATTGATCGATATATTGATTGAAATAATTAGGTAATCTAAATCTAAATAACAGATAAAACTAGCGGTCCGCCCCGGCTTCGCCCGTGGTACATATGAAAAATAGATGTTGGCCGATTCTCAGACTTACCCGATATGCACAGAAAATTTCATGAGAATCGGTCCACCCGTTTCTGAGAAGTATGCAGACTAACATTGTGACACGAGAATTTTATATATAAGATAATCTTCTACTATGTATGAACAAGTTAGTTATTAATTTTTTTCCATAGATATTCATTAGGACAAGTCATGAGAGCTGATGGTACTGTGCTCGCTCAACTAAATATATCAAGAGTGAGGGTGGAAGATGGTGGACTATACTCCTGTATAGCGAAGGAAGGTGATCATGTAGCTGTTCATGAGAATCGACTGGATATATATGGTAAGACTGAAAACCATAACGATAAAAACGACTAAAGAGCGACAAAGTATAAGGCTGTAGAAAAACGAAAGTAAATTACTATTAATGTTCCAAGTAGAATTAAATATTGTTATTATTAAGAAAAGAAAGAATGATGTACTAAATGTTTGTTCAACACATATAGCAATAAAAACAAACAATAAAAATATTCATAAATTTATAAAGGAAATTAAAGAAGATATAAATAAAATATTCTAGTCAGAACGGCATGAAACCATGGAAACTACTGAACGTAATGTTTTCTTCAATTTGAGATAAAAAATGTATTAAACTTCTTCTATGCTTCTGCCATAATGTTCCCAAGATCCTGCTATTAATACAATGCTTCTTAGTTATAGATGTTTTGTTCTTTAGTAAATAGGAAGTTTTAACCTCACAATTAAAACAGTCTACGGAGTAAGATGTAATTTACTTTCTCTGAATTTTCAATTCTCGTAAGATCCTCCACTTTCAGATTCAAGGATAATAACTGTACAAAAAAGCTTCGTACTTCTGAAAACAATATTTCAAATTGATTGCGATTATCACGTTGTAGGCGTTCCAAACAAAAACAACAATTAATTAGGGGTGCTATTAATAAATCAATTTAATTATCCACGAAAAACAACGAGCATATTTCTTTGAATAGGTCCATTATTAGCTTATAATGAGATTGCTTTCTTTATATTTTCTTTTATAAACAAAAGTATATTTATTTGGGGTTCACCTGATGATAATTCATGAGCATTTAAATATTCACATTGTTAAAACCATTATGTGTTGCCTTTAAGAAGATCGGGATTTAGAAAAATTTACAAGAAGAGTCAATCAATGAAATGGAGTCTCTTCTACCAACACTCTAGTATAAAAAAATATTATATTCTGAAGTAGCATTTACATGTTATATTTTACCACGATTTTCTGTGGCTTTTGATACTTAGTCTAGTGCGGTTTTCTCTACTAATAATGTTAATTGGTTTTAGGTCCGCCATACATAAGAGCGCTGCCTTCAATTAAGGTACAGAGCGGGGAAACGGTAAATTTAAGATGTCCATATTACGGATATCCTATAAGGTAAAGATATTATTGATGTTTAATACATATAACTAAATATAAAGTTATGAAATAATATTATAGTAAAATGCTAAAATATGTAAACTCTAACAGTCGTTAAATATTTGCTGTGCTTTCGACTTTATTTTGTTGAATATTCGCGTGCTCTTAAGTTTTCATATTTCTGTAATTTTGGACACTTTCTTATGTTTCTCTTTCATAAAATCTTTTTCCTGTACACAGTATAAAGATTAGTTACATCAGTCCACACATGCCGTGACCAAGAGAAATAGGGTTTCATTTTCGTATAGAGATTATTTCCTTTTGTCACGTTTTCATTATACCGAGTTTCGTTTCCACGATGGTTCAATGAATTCAGCAATACATTTGCACTCCACTCACACTTTGCTAGGCCGCAGAAAATTGAATTTATGCGTGACAAAATGCCTATGTCACGCTCCAGTATATTTGCGTTAAACAAATTTGGGAAGTAATAAACAAATTATAATGGTATTGCCCTATCTATTTAACGTTAGTTTTATTGAAAAGGATTAACCATAAATTTTTAATTTTTTAAACCTGTACCTACCAAAATTGTGTTAGCTATTTTTCGTCCCTTTAAAACAAATTAAAACGTTGAATATAGCAGTAATTTTGTTTAATATGTTCACCAATACTCTAATTTTTGTGAAACATTTAAATATTTTACAGTAAAATAGACTGGGAATTCAAAGGCAAGACAATAAGTTCGGACAATCTTTTCCAAAACCGTTACAAGCGCAGCCAACATAAGAAAAAGAAAACGCGCCGCAGTGTTACCAACATACACGGAATTTTGAACATTCCAGAAGTGAATAAAGAGGAAAATGAAGCTTCATACACATGTATAGTAACTAGTCCTTCAGGTGAAATGGCTAGACGTACATTTGATATACAAGTTATAGAGGCACCTGTATTAGAGGACCTTTTATTTGGGAATAATCTTCAAGAAGGGCAAATTGTGAATATCTATTGCAATGTGAGAAGTGGTGACTTGCCTATACATTTTGAATGGCTTAAAGATGGGAAACGGATACCTAGTAGTTTAAAGGTAAGCAATAATTAAAGTAGATATTCATTTTAATAAAAAATATTAGGTAGAATGCAAGAATATTAGTATTAAAAACAATTCAGTATCAATAAACGATATAATAATTTTCTGGAATCTTTAGTACCTTATAATAAACAGCTATAAGCAATTTATTCTACGATAGTTTGAGACACATTTTTCTTCTAATTGCTTTAGCTTGTATACAATAAGTTTGTTAAATTGAAATATTTTGTGGCTTTATTGCGTTGTATGGGAAATTGAAAAGTGTTTTTTCCGGTGTTTTCCCTAAAAAATAAAAACTTACCATATTTTTATGGTAAGTTGTTCTTGACCAGAATTCGACCTTTCCAGTTTGTCAACCATACTTGCTTCCTTCTTTTTACATATTTATACATAATTATTTTCTGTAATGTGAACACAACAGTATAGTATGTGTAGCATTATGAGCATATATTTATACGAAAAGATGACCTACTGGCTACTGCGTAGTAATAAAGATAATTTTTCAACAGGTGGTTGAACGCAGTTCTGAACTCTTCAGTGCTCTAGTGATAAAACGGGTGTCTTTAGAACATTGTGGTACTTATACATGTGTTGCCACTAATCATGTTGCTACTGTTAATAAAACTACGGAATTGTATATAAAAGGTAAGGTAAATACGATTAATTAGATATATATGAATTCAAAACTACAGACAAATAAGAACAATCCTAAGGAACTAAAACCTATCTACTTTTCATAGATTTTATTCTCTATTCTTGTTTAAAGTGAGATAATAATTTACAAAATGCATGCGTTTTCCTGTAGTTTAACTTGGTTGAACTATTATCCGATTGATGATATTGTTTGGCGAAGGACTTCGTGTCAAATTCCACGTTATTATCATTTTTCTCTACTCTTTAAATGTTTTCAAATATTTGTCAATCCTGTACCTTTTTTTATACAGTGGCACCAAAATGGTTAGAAGAGCCTTCCAATTCTTCATTGCTTCTGGGCAGACGAGGTACCGTCTCTTGCAGCGCGAGCGGTTACCCTAAACCTCAAGTTCATTGGATGAAAAAAGATGGTAAGGGTACTAATTTGTCCTTTAAGTTGACCAGTGGCATGTGTGTGGCATATTGTGTTAGTAAAATTAAAAGTAAAATCTAAATAAAAAACGCTTTCGTAGGATATAAAGGCCATTTAGTAATTGCAAAGAAAAAAACACGTTTTAATCACAATAAATCTTTACTTCACAATTTGATCAGGAAACAGGAATTTGGTCTTAACAAATTTAGTAACAAAGCTAGTTGCAAAGCAATATTTTTGTTAAATTATACATATTTACCTTTATAAACTAAACTAGAACAATAACATAGGAATACGTAATCAGGTACGTTTTGAAAACTTCTTTAGCGGCGTTGGGTATAAAATCTTAAACTCGCGTCAGGACACGTGACCCAGATCGAAAAAGCGTAAGACGGACGGATATCAAGCATGCTCAACGTTAATAATCAAGTTTTCACTTCTGCCGGCACTCCCGGAGTGCAACCCATCTTTTTTTTCTGAAGTTTGAATTTGTGTTTCTAGCTATTCTGGGAACATGGCAGCCAGTATTAGAATTGGCTGGTGGTGGGATACTAAGTCTAGCAAATGGGACACTTGTTATAGATGAAGTGTCGCTTTCAGACGAAGGGTTATATTCTTGTAACATTGAAAATGGCGTCGGCACACCGCTCAGCAAGACCATTTGGATCTCTGTGAATAGTTGGTATTAATCTTCTTAAATTTTGTTTATTAAATAACACAACTTTTAAACAAAAAGAAAATTAAAAGTGTGGAAAAGAATGAATATTGGAATTAAGTCACCAGAGTAAATATAAACATTAGCAAATATAACAAGAGTATTGAAAGGACAGTCAGAGGATAGTATAAACTTTAAGTTATCGAAAAGTTTTAGAAAGGAAAACTTATCGAATATTTTACCTGTAAATACTTCTAAATAAAATTGTTTCGATAAAAATCGTTCTAGTGCATTGAACTTCATTATTAATTCTACTTGTTTTAACAGTTCTCTTAAATATGGAAGTTATTATTTCCCTTCTAACCCTTTAGCGTTATTTCTAGTTAAAATTCTACTGTTATCATTAACTATATTAAGTACTTCTTAAACTCAATCATGTAGTGTCATAATATTCACACTTGCACTTTTAAATAGTTTTAAATGTATGAATTTCCTATTGAAGAATTCCATCTTGAATTTATATTTTTGGTTTTATGGCATTCAAATGCTTTATAAATATAAATTTATAAAGAATAGAAAAAATTCGATCACGAGGCGGGACTTGAACCCGCATCCTTTCGCGCCATTCCGGGGCGGATGCCTGACCAACTCAGCCACTCGTGACCCGCCAGAGCAATCGAATTTATTCTATTCTTTCAGTTTTATGTGTCTGGAGGGACACACCGCGCCATCCTCCTCCAAATAATCTTCTTCCCTTATAGAACCTGTTCATTTTGCTGCCCCATCATCCAATATCACCTCTCGTTTGGGACAGTCAGCAAGCATTGAATGTAACGCTCTGGGTGACCATCCTGTAACAATTCAATGGATTAGACATGGCCATACAATGGATCTACATTCTCTTAGGTAAGGTTTTACCAGACATCTAAATCAGAGTTATTAAAGGATATAAATGTGGCAGTTCAGAAATTGATAGCAGTATCCAGAAATTAATAAAGAGGAAAACATTAATGGAAAATAATGAAACTAATAAAAAATTTGATATAAATGGTGTTTTAAAAACTTTGGCCAAGTTTCGGCGAAGAATGCGTTTATCCCGTCTTGTAAAACTAATACTTAAAATCACTGTAGAAGATATTGCTCTTATTTCTGAAGATAAATTTATAATGATAATTAATTAATGTACTGTACTAATATAGTACTTAATTAATAAATTAATAACAAGTGGATAAATGAATTTGAATAGCTTTAACACAGGAATAATTTGTAACTATCCTATAGGTGGAAGCTATCAGAAATAAAAACAAAATCTGGATTGTCGAGCACAATCAATATTCAATATGCTGAAGCCAGCGATGGGGGCTTATACCAGTGCAGAGCAAGTAATCCCTTTGGTGCTGGCACTTATAACGTATACCTCACTATTTTGGGTAAGACCCTTGTATAATTATTATAGAATAGTACTTTTTCATATAGAAAACTGGTAAATTTTTAATTTTCGTACACTTTGTATCTTTGAATTATAGGCACGTGGTAATAGAAGTTTTAACTCATATTTGTTTTTAAATTTTATGTTGTAATAATATTTGTAGTTAAGGTAAAAAAGTCAGATACTATGAAATCTTTTCAGATCTATTTCGTGTTATATAAAATATAACAATAAATAAAAACGGTGCTGAATACAAGACTTTCTTCTATATGATATTTAAAATATCACATTATTGAAACGGAACATCCTATGCGATTGTATTAACTTTTAATACTATTCATGCATTCAAGTATATTCTGGCAGATATAGTCTGGAAGAGATCGCTGATTTGTAATGGTTCATAAAAATGTTAAATATTATATTGTCTAATGGCAATTCCGGACTAAAGAAAAGTTCTTTTAAACGTACAAAATATCAAGACCTAGATAAAGTGAACAATATAGCAGCGATTAGTATTTTCGTATATCCTCTTCTATCTATATCTGCTAACATTATAAAGCTGAAGAGTTTGTTTATTTGAACGCGATAATCTCTGGAACTACTAGTCCGATTTGAAAAATTCTTTCGGTGTTAGATAGCCCATTCATTGAGGAAGGCTATACTATATATCATCACGTTAAGACCAACAGGAGCGGAGCAATGCGGGTGAAACCGCGGAGTACAGCTAGTCTGTTCTAAAATTCAAAACCTTCCAGAGCCACCCACCCCTCCATCAGAACTAAGGGTGGATTCCGTCCAGTCCCGGACCGCCACGATATCATGGAGACCGAACGACCGAATCGCCGCACACCAGTATACAATACAGTATGCGCTTGCGCATACTGCTGATGTTAGATGGGAGCTTGGTAGCACGTTTAATATTTCTAGGTAAGTATAATTAAAAAAATTTTGACGTGACAACGTCTTATAATTCGATAGAGCCGGCTGCACGCACGAAAAAACATGACTCATGCGGCGTTACCTCGCTCTGAGGCGTTCCATGTAAGGCTTGAAGTGCAAGCGAGAGCGCGGAACGAGCAATAAAGAAGCACAATCGGCCGTTGTCACGTTCAACTATCGTCAGTAAACCGACTTTACAGACAACTTAAGACTAAGACTTAAGACTTTATAAGGCATAACCACAAAAACATTAAAGGTTAGATACATTTTAAAAGCTTATCTTTTTATTCGATTTTCATGATGTGCAGTTCAGTATGATAAGCTTTCTATGCCATAATTTGCTTTATGTTTTATATTAAACTGCAACGAAAAAAGAATTGAAATGCTGTAGCCTGTAATACTCTAACTTCACGTTTTAGCTATTGTAACACACTGTCAACAAATCTTGAAATCCTTACGTGGTTAAAAGTGTAATACTGTCTTTATTTTGTACATATTCTATTTATATTTTTGTAAAATTTTTGAGAAATCTGTTCCTAAAATAAAATATATAACTTGATCCCTGAATGGGCAAAGAGATTAATAAAATTAATTAAGACGTTGCCTAAAAACCAAAGATTAACCCCGTTTCTATGCCTACGCCTTCTTCGAATCTATTTTCAAACTTTTTTGGTATCTTACTAATTTCGTTATCTATTTCTTAAACGTTCATTTGTTATTATAGGTAGATATGCGTTCTATTATTAGCATTACCTACTTGGTATTATATTATCTTTGGCATTACTGAAATAAATTTGCCAATAACGTTTCTTAGTTTATCAGATAATTATCTAGTCACTCCCCCGTCTTCATTTGAAAAAAATGTACTTATTTAAAACTTATGTATCCATAGAAACTGAATAGGAAATTAAGAGTTGATACAAATCAGTTCTCTTCATCAACTATTTCCTTTCATTTTTTTCCTGGCATTACCTAGGTACATATTTATTTATCTAACTAGATACCCTTAACAAAACGTTCACTTACCACAGCAAGGAAAACGAGCTTCGCCAGTCTTTCGACCTACAAAATCTCCGACCAGCCAGTGGTTATGCTGTCAGAGTGGCCACTGTCAACCAGGTTGCTGTCAGCAGGTTCACTGAACCAGTGCATTTGACTACACAGGAAGAACGTAAGATAATTGATTCAAAGAGAGAAAATATATTTGTTTAGTATTTTCTAGTGTTTGATTTTACGCGAGTATTATACATTTAAAAATTAAAGACTTGTCTCCCCGTGACCACGCTTGCTGTAAAGTGTTCGAAACGTCGGGAAAATAATATAATGAATAAATCGCGTTTAAAATCCGTTAAAAAGTGTAAATAACAAACAAATATTTGTTTGTTTTATTCATCATCATTTACAGCTCATAACTTCTTTCTAATACTCTAAATATAATAAAAAATAATAATAAACTTTCATAATAATGGTCAGATAATAATACCGAGTCAAAAAACATTTAGCACCACAAAATGTATTAAACGGTTTGTTTTTAAGTGTCGTTATACTGTGTCCGACTGAAATGTATAAGGATCACCTATATAACCAGCTCCTCCAAATCCAGCAAATTTATGTTTGAGTATGACATTAACAAACTATTTTTTATTTTTTTTTATTTTATGACATTCAAATACTTTATAAATCGATTGATAATCGATTTATTTTCTATTCTTTATAAATTTATAATTTATCCTTATTAAACAGCACCATCAGCTCCACCTCAACACATCCGAGTCACACAGACAGACGAGCCAGGCGGTCTGCACGTGCAGTGGGCGGCGCCAGATATTCTGTCACATAACGGTCACATCACTGGGTATCATGTTAAGGCAGTTCCACAGAATCTTGGACCAAGTAGGTTTAACTTCTATCTAGACGAGATAACAATGATGATCTGCCTAAAAAACTAATAGCTAATTGAGTGAATTTATTGCAACGTAACTTAGATGTCAATCCTTTGCAAACTAACTTTCTGATCGTCCATTATGTATCAAATAGAATAATTATTTTGCTTTTCCAAATTATTCAAAATATATTTATATTAATTTAATAACAGTGGCACTGATACACAGTACACTAACTGAATTATTTATTATAGTTATTGAAGAAACAGACACTAGAGTAATAAAGGTTTCCCACCAAAATGGTAGACAAGAAACTACAATAAGCGGATTATTGAAAAATACAAGGTAAGCCCAATTTATTTTAACAAGCTTTACAAAATTATCATACTAAATTTTACTCTGGCATCTAAAACCTTACAATGTAGTTTCAATCTGTATTAAATTTAATTTCATTAAATTATTAAAAATTTCTTCTATTCTTTAAAAAAATTTCTCATTTTATCTACCTATAAATATGTCATGTCATGTCAAATTAAGGAAAATTTAATAAGTTCTAAGTTAACTGAATAATTTCAGATACGCTGTTTCAATATCAGCATTCAACAGCGCTGGAGCAGGACCATTCTCTTCACCTGTCTTCCAAGAAACTAGAGAAGGAGGTCAGTTATTATATTAATTAAATATTTCCTGGAAAATCGTACTTCATTTATTCGGAGAGTGCTAATATTATCCTTGTCCGAAAGACCAATAAAAAAGTGTCCTTGGAATAAATGATAAATTTTTCTACGAAACTTTTCACTTTAATCAGTCGATTCGAAAGATGGATGGATAAAAGAAGATACAATATTATTTATTTATTAAACGGTATTACACAAACTACATAAATTATAGCACATTGCATAAATTATATTAGATTATATGAACAAAAAAAATCAAATTACAATTTATAAATAACAATAATCGATTGCTAGTAATAAAAACATTCAAAATGTTTCACAAAAGCTCAAGCAAGCCGACAACAATAAGCACCATCTATCCGTAAACAGATCATTCTGGGTTGTTCTTGAGAGCATTGAGCGGAGTGAGAACGCGGTAAATTATATCACATTTAAAACTAACTACTAGTTTGAAATACAAGCCTTCAATTTTATTAATATTCATTCTATTCATTCTATTCATTCTATTGTTCCATCATCAATAGTATTTATTATTGTTTTATTAGCTCCTGAAAGTGCACCATCTTCAGTAGAATGTACTGCAGTATCTTCGACATCATTACGAGTTGGTTGGCAGCCGATCAGTACTCCACGACACGGGACTGACATCGCTGGTTATACCATTCTTTATGGTACTGAAGGTACGTGGCTTTTTTTACTCTCAATAAGAAATTGTATTTTTTACAGTGTTCGATTTAATGGTAGAAATAAGCTATTAGAAATAAAAGCCCTTTTACGACTTTGCTACCTGCAAAGTTTTCGAAACGTTATGATTAATTTCTATTAATAAAAATACTGTAGTTTCTAAATGGGATAATTGTCAAATAATGCTTTAAAAAAATATGTGTAAAGTAAAATTGTGGTTTACAACTAAGGAGAATGTGAAAATGGAATCTGAAAATTGAGATTTTTCTTTCATTTTAAAAATCAAGATAGAAAAATATTTATATTCACCAGATAAACTGAGATCTTTGTTTCAGATACCGATTGGCAGAATCAAACTTCTTTACATACGGAGCAATATATTCAGAATCTATTAAAATACACAAATTATACAATCAAAGTTGCAGGATTTTCTAGTTATGGTGTTGGACCGTTTTCATATCCTATTGTATGCACTACGTTACAGGATGGTAATTAATTTCTTCTTAAATACAAATAGAATTGTTTCCGTAAATAATTTGATATAATGATGATTTTTTTTTTCAATCTATTAAAATTAATCAAATGTAACCGTTCTTTATTCAAAATACCCTATTCATTTTGATGCTGTGTTAATAAGTTAGGCAAAGTTTTTAAAAGTTAGTTCTTAATTCACTTTGGTATTCCACAAGGATCAGTCTTTCGTCCACTATTATTTCCTAGCATGTCTAATTTCTTAAAAAAATCTTATTTTATACAGTACCAAGTCCACCAGCAGATATAAAGGTTCTTGTGCTTTCACCAACATCGTTGCTAATAAGTTGGAAACCACCAGATCGACCAAATGGAGAAATTATATACTACACTGTTTATGTGAAGCCCGTAGGGTAAGTTATAAGTATTAATTTAAAAAAATACCTATTGTGCGACCATTGATAGAATTATAATTTTTATTGTTGTATTTAGGGGTTCCGGTGAAGCAGTGATGACACAGAAAGTAGAAGCAAATCGCAACACAGTTGAAGTAAAAGATTTAAGTACAGGACGTACTTATGAAGCCTGGGTGTGTGCCTCCACACATGTTGGTGAAGGGAGGGCTAGTAAACGACTCACACAAACACCAACGCATAGAGGTAAGATTAAAAGAAAGAAATTTAATAAATTAAACACTAAACAGTCTTTAAATATCATTTCTAGAAATTAACATCTTTCATTCACTTACACTTACAGTAAGAAATAAGATAACGATTTTCCATAAGAGAACATTTTCTATATTTTTAAATCCTCTTCATTAT
>CAJQZN010027603.1:0-13551 GCA_907164685.1 Colias eurytheme | reverse complement strand
TAGCACACATATAGAGGGTAACTTGGATTAACACATAGGATAGTTTTTATCCCGGAAATCCCACGGGAACGGGAACTATGCGGGTTTTCCTTTGCAAACGCGGGCGAAGCCGGAGCGGACCACTAGTGGTTATATATTTAGTTAAAAGGAAAACATTACACTATGAGCTATGTCATAAAGCTGAAGATTTTGTTGGTTTGACGCGGTGATCTCAGGAACTATTGGTTCGAATTGAACATGTACCTATTTTTGTTTATGTAGTCCATTTATCAAGAAAGGCTTTAATAACTCAGGCCCCGGAATCACAGACACAATAGAAAATCTATTGTGTCGTGGACCGATCGGGCCGTTCGGGGCTCAATTAGGCGATTCACACACGGCACCGCGCACCGCGGCGGTAGGCAGTGAATCCCTACGAGGAACGGACCGTTCGACCGTTCGTCCGGTGTATGTGTGTTTGGTATCAACGGATTTAATAGAAGCCAATGCAACTTGAGAACCGCTTCACCGCCAACCGCGGCGGCACGCGGCACCGTGTTTTAATCGCCTTAAGTTGGAAGATCAATAAAAAACGTAGCTATAATATTCTAAATATTCTATAGGTAATTTGTTAAAAGACGACATTAAAATATTGCTTTCTCTTTTAGTTTACATTTAATAATAATTTTAATACAAACAGCTATATTATTAACAACACAGCATGGTTTAACGTAACAAAAAATAAAAACTAATAATCGTATTGCCTGGAAGAGATAACTGTTTTGCTATAAGGCCACCTCCATAGATATAGTATCTATAATGTTTGTTATTTTGGTGTAAAGAGTTAATGTCATTCACAATTTATTGATTTGTTTATTTAGTTTCTTATTTCTATTTTCTTATCATAATAATAAATAAATCAATACACTCGTAGACTAATATAGGCCACTAGCCTCTTAAATGATTATTAACTCCACAGGATCGTAGCACTTGAGTGCTTGTCGTAGCTCACTACGGGTTACGGGCTACGAGCGTAGCAATTACGCTCTGGGCCTGTAGACAAAGTAACAATTACAAAACGATAACGAAGTTAGAAAAGGCAAAAATGTATGGGATTGACATACGCCGCGTTAGATCACGTGGTCTATCTAATGTCAATCCCATACATTTTTGCGATTTCTAACTTCGTTATCGTTTTGTTATTGTTACTTTGTCTAAGGCCCCTGTAGAGAAGCTACGAGAATATTGTAGTAGAATTTTCTAGATGGTTTACGTACAAACATGTTTTATTAAATACTGAACCGATTTTAGTGGATTTTTGTGTATTGATAGATTGGGGTATGTAGTTATTTATGATTGTATGGAATATAATTGTATTAATGATTGTATATATTCTTAACTGGCTTATAATTCTGTATCAATATATTAAGAAATGTTATTTATGCTGTATGATTACGTATAAATACGATACGATTACGATAGTTTAGTCGTGAATGCGAGAATCAATTATCTATACAGTAGTAAAGAAGTAGTGAGTATAATTAACTAATTTTGTATGAAATTGTTATTTATGTATGACTAGTTCCGCTTCGCGGTTTCACCCGCGTGGCTCCGCTCCCATTGGTCTTAGCGTGATGATAGATACTGCCTTCCTCGATAAATGGGCGATAGCCCATTAGATAAGGTGTTAGATATAACACCGAAAGAATTTTTCAAATCGGACCCTACTGGTCCGATTTGAAAAATTCTTCCTGAGATTAGCGCGTTCAAACAAACAAACTTTTCAGCTTTATAATATTTATAATAAATTATTAGTAAATTAGTATTAGTATAGATAAGCGTAAATGAAAAACAGTTGACTTGCACTACTTCAAAAAATAAAAATCTCTTAAATTTTTGTTCCAAATACCGTATTTAAAAAAAAGTCCTATCAAAATTGAGGAAGAAATAATATAGTGCTTAAATGTATTTCTTGTATTCGTTAATTGCTACACTATTAAACTATATTTAATTTTCTTTAACTTCTGAAATACCTAAGTCCTAAGCCAAACTATTATGTTTTTACGTTAATACTAGCGGTCCGCCCCGGCTTCGCCCGTGGTACATATGTAAAATAGATGTTGGCCGATTCTCAGACTTACCCGATATGCACAGAAAATTTCATGAGAATCGGTCCACCCGTTTCGGAGGAGTATGCAGACTAACATTGTGACACGAGAATTTTATATATAAGAAGAATATATTAACAAGTTGCGTATAAGAATTTCAATCACAATACGGTAGTTATTTTTTATGTTATTAAGCCTTAACTAAGTAAATGGAGCGTTACTTGATAGAGGCGTCATTATAGTGTAATAATCTGTAATGATGATGCGCTTGTGGAATGTTTTCGTTATTTTATGTATTACAGTTATCCGCGTTTTCAAAGAAAAGCTCATAGTTCAAGTTCCTGTGAGATTTCCGAGATAAAAAGTAGTCTATGTCTTATTCTGTGTCTTCAGCTACTTACATACCAAATTTCATTGTAATCGGTTCTGTTGTATTTGCGTGAAAGAGCAACAAACATCCATACGTCAATTCTCACAAAATTTCGCATTATTATTAGTAGGATTATATTATTGAAAACTTAAGTAATAGTTTATGCCCTAATTTTGCCCGATACATAAACGGCCGGTTAAAACTAAACCTCCGTTACACCTTTCTTTGAGGTATGAATGCTTCTATGTAAAGGTGAAAAAAACTAGGTCATCGGGCGGGATGTATATTTTTTGGCTCATTTTCATACGGTAGAGTTTTGAAGAGCCGTTTAGCTATGTAGCTAACCCTAATCATGCTTTTTGTGGTTATTTAAACGTAGTTCTGTTTTGTTCTTCACTACATAGTACAAAACAAAGTCGCTTTCTCTGTCCCTATGTCCCTATGTATGCTTAAATCTTTAAAACTACGCAACGGTGTTTGATGCGGTTTTTTAATAGATAGAGTGATTCAAGAGGAAGGTTTTAGTATACAATTTATTATGTTTTAGACAAAGCTGGCGAAGCCGCGGGCGGAAAGCTAGTATGGTAATAATTGTTTTTGGGGTAACGTCTTATTTATTTATTTAATACAGACCACAAGAATAACTCCTTGTATTTAACACTTTATTGTGCAAGATAACAAGTATGTAAAGGTATATAGTATAATAGATAAAAGCATAAAGAGCGGCCTTATCACTGTGCAGTGATCTCTGCCAGGCAAGTACGGGGAGAAAAGCAAAGAAGCGAAATAAAATAAGACTATAAAATGATACATATTACATACACACATTATAATAAACTATAATAATATTATACTAAAACTTTCCTCGAAATTTACTCTATCTGTTAAAAAACCGCATCAAAATACGTAATGTGGTTTTAAAGATTTATGCATACATGGACGGACAGACAGCGACAGCGACTTTGTTTTATACTAAGCTAGTGAAGTATATTTTATGGCAATATTTCTGTGTCTGAAGATGGCTAGGCTAGAGAGTGATATAAACATTTTACCGCATTGAAATATATCATTCTGTAGTTAAAATAGTTATAAATATTGATGTACTAAAACCATATCTGATAAGATACCAAAGGATGCTTACTTTTCTGTAAGCATAAAGAAGACAGCTGAAACATTTATGAAATGCCATATATCCTAAGAAAATGCAAAACTCTACGTACTTATAGGAGGAAACAGTCCATTATAATATGATAAAGTGAAGTCCCGTGTCCCCTAGTGGGGTAAGGGGCAGATGCATTTTACATATTCTGTTTCACTGATCGATTTTCTTTAGGGACAAGTAGGTGATCAGCCTTCTGTGTCCTACCAGACCGAGACATTTTTTTTCTTCGTCTCCACCGGGAATCGAACCCAGGACCCCTCGGTGCTACGCTCACTCATCAACCACTGAACCAAGAAGGCGGTCATTATATATGATACGTAGGTATAATTCATATTTTATAAATTCCGATATATTCTTTATTTATTTAGGCCACGCGGGCGAAGTCGCAGTAGCAGCCAGTATTAAATGCACATTCCAATCACTTTAACCGGATTTAAACCGCGAAATAAAGCGTGTTTTAAATCGATCGCGTAATTTGATTCGTTGGAAAGCGCAAGGCAATAATTTTGAATACAAAGTGACTTTGAGGGGACGTCTGAATATCTTATATTGTGTATCTTGCTTGGAATTTCGAGTTTCCTTATTACTTTGGGTCTAAGTAATAGACTTATTTAAATGAGTTTATATTTAAAACAAAAAAAATATATTTATTATAATTTTTTTTGGCATCGAGTACTAATTGGCATTGTAAAATAATTATCTACCTATCACTACATAGTATAAAATAAAGTCGCTTTCTCTGTCCCTATGTCCCTATGTATGCTTAAATCTTTAAAACTACTCAACAAATTTTGATGCGGTTTTTTTAATAAATAGAATGATTCAAGAGGGATGTTCAAATATATAAATTATTAAGTTATAGACAAAGCAGGCGAAGCTGCGGGCGGAAAGCTAGTATAATATAATAAAAATGAATCGCTAAATGTGTTGATACTTGCAAAAGTCTAAAACGGCTGGCTGAGCCGATTTCGGTAATTCTTTTTTTATAACGTTTATAACTTTCTTGAATTAGGACGATGGTTCTTATAGAGAAAACGTAAACATGTACTACGGGCGAAGCTGGGGTGGGTCGCTAGTAATATAATAAAACAGTTTTCTTATACTTTGCTGTCAGTAAAAATAAATGACTTGTGCTGTAGGAACACGGTATATAAAAGTAGCTGAGCGGTACTGGGAAACCACACTCTGATACGAATACAGAGAAAAACCGGAAAATTAATTTTAAAAATGGTTTTGTAATTGTATGCTCAATTCTGTTGATATTCTGCTAAAGAATGCAGTAAAATACCTATTATACTTCGATTGGAATATATTATTTTACGAGTAATTCTAAGATTCTTCCATATCCAATTTCAGCTGTTCTCGAAGTTGCCCCTGCTTGCCTATACACATCACAATAATTAAAGGTCAATTAAGGGTGCAATTCCAATATTGCCCCTGTTGCACGTATGTGCGTAGCCGGCTTTAAATAATATATATTAATTTAAATCGCTACAGCCTATGACTTATACCAATCTTTGAGGGCGTTTTTATATTCTCCGTCTAATGGTATCTATTTGTTTTTTTAATGTCTCTTCTTTTGAGAGCGAGTTCGATGCCCCGTTGCGGCAATTATCTTTATCTTATTAAAACTTTCTTTGTTATTTGTAACTAGCTTCCACCCGCGGCTTCGCCCGCGTGGTATTTTGATAATAGGTAGCCTATGTTCTTTCTCAGGGTCTAAGGATTGTCAGTGCCAAATTTCATCAATATCGGTTGAGAGGTTTAAGCGGGAAAGCGTAACAGACAGACAGAGTTACTTTCGCATTTATAATATTAGTAGGGATTATTAATTAAGTCAAAAGCTCGATTTAAAAAATTATTTTATTTAAGGATCATATTTATTCTGCAGTGGAAATATGGGCTGTTGATTATAATAAAAGAAAAAATAACATAAAAGGGTAAGAAAGAGTTTTTATAAGAAAATTGATTATATAAAAAAGCGCAGAAAATCCGCGTTATCTTAAGCGATAAAGGAAAACAATAAAAATCAATCGTACCCTCTTTGTTTGTCAATTCTTTGATTGCTTTTCAATCCTCGAAACGGAATCGCTTGAGAAAGTAACGAAATTGATTTAAATAAGTACATACATACAAACATAAACATGCATATAATTAAAGTGATTCTTTAGGCGCGTTACGTCATGGAAAAAGGCGATGTTGGTATCTTTGAATCTTGCCAAAGAAGTTTCACTTCTGTCACGTGTGCTCGGCATATGCTCTTTTTATTTACATTTCTCCTTTTTTTTCACAAATACTTTTTTATTTCATCAAATAGATAGTGTCTATTTGATAAAATAAAAAACATGACATAACTTTTGACTGTCTCACAGTTATATCACGTTAGGGCTGTTTTTTTCAATCCGTGTTTAGTCGAATATATAGAGATAATATTATACTACTACACTAGTGTAACATACCATTAGATTAACAATTAAAAAAAAATGTGTTAATTGTGCAACATTTTACATTTACAGGTAACAAAATAATATATGTATATATTATATATACATATTACATATATATTATTTTGTTAATGACACAGATTGCTAAATATTAAGTGTAATATTTAAAAATAATTTGGAAAATCCAAAAGTGCACGCCTCATAATTTTTTTTTAATAAATATTTATTAATTATTATTTTTGTTTATTTAATAACAATTAAACCACATCGAATCAGACCCTGAAAAATGAAAGGGTTCTATTCCTGAGCATACTCAAGCGTAAGAGAAAAAAAAAGACCCGATTAGTAAAGTATTTCGGTCGCTATCGTGTTAACAAGAAAAAGGATCCGCACATACAGACACACGGACGTCCAAGACAGAACTTTTTTAAACTGTTTTTTAACTAGTTTAAATAACAAAAATGACATCAAAAATATCATGAACGTTAAAAATAGTGTTTTTTCTTAATATGTGTGTGTATGTATTATCTTACAAGTGCAATGTATGATACATAAAGACATTTTAAGTTTGAAAAATCAGATGTTTTGCGCGAAGTGACAGTAGTACCCACCTCAACGCTTCGCTTATGAGGCGTGCAAAAACATAAGTTTTTACAAAGAAAAATTGGACCTTAATATAAATATGCTTTTTAACATTCTAATTATAATCATGAAAAAGATTTAACCAAGAAAAATACCTAAATAAACTTTTTTACATACTAATTACAATAATTAAAACCGATTTGAATACAATTAAAAGATACAATTGATCAGACAATAGCTTATAAAGTGGTTCGCTGACAAGTGTAATACAACGAATACCCCCTTCGTTACTCTATTCTTTTATACCCCACATGGGGTATGGGACAAGGGACGAACTTATATTACTACATTTTTTTTATTTAATAGGCGGGCAAACGAGCACACGGATCACCTGATGTTAAGCGATTACCGCCGCCCATGGAGTGGCATGGACACTCGCAACTCCAGAGGAGTCACAAGTGCGTTGCCGGCCTAAACGACTACGGTGTTATACCTCCTGTGCCAGTAATTTCAGGGCCTCATCTCATCACCAAAGCGGAACACAGTGATGCAAGCACCACTATTTGGCGGCAGGTTTGAGGTGAGACGGTGTTGCTGCCGCCCTCGAGCTCGTTCACAAGAGCTCTGTGGTAGAGCTCTTGTGAACGAGCTTGTAATTTTAACAAGTTACGTTAAAAATTTTATAATTTGACTAGCTGTTCTCCGCAGCTTCACCTACGTGGAAAAGATAGATTTGCATCCCCTATTTTATCCCCTTGGGGTAGAATTGATCAAAATCCTTTCTTAGTGGATGCCTTCGTCCTCACATCTACCTGCATGCCAAATTTTATCCCAATCCGTTCAGTGGTTTGGGCTGTGCGTTGATAGATTACTATGTCAGTCAGTCAGTCAATCAGTTTTATATACCTACCTATTTAAGAAGACTTTGTTATTTGGTTTCTTTACCTGTGTGTGTCACTGAGTTGGTCCAATATAAAAATCGAAATTAATTTAGCGGTTTCCGTAAAACAAATATTTGTCTACTATGGAAATATGCTTGCGTGACATCTTAGTTAGGAGTACCTTTCATTAAATAAAACTTAAAGAATCTGTCCTTTTCATTTTCTATCTATATTTTAATGAATGTGTTCAGTAAACTTTTTTATTAATACACTAGCTGCGCTCCGCGGTTTCAACCGCGTGGCTCCGCTCCTGTTGGTTGTAGCGTGATGATATTTAGCCTATAGCCTTCCTCGATAAATGGGCTATCTAACACCGAAAGATTTTTTCTAATCGGACCAGTAGTTCCTGAGATTTGCGCGTTCAAACAAACACACATACAAACAAGCAGACAAACTCTTCAGCTTTATAATATTACTAGCTTTCCGCCCGCGGCTTCGCCCGCTTTGTCTAAAACATAATAAATTATATACTACCTTCCTCTTGGATCACACTATCTATTAATAAAACGCATCAAAATCCGTTGCGTAGTTTTAAAGATTTTAGCATACGTCATAGGGACAGAGAAAGCAGCTTTGTTTTATACTATGTAGTGATTAGTATAGATTTAAGCTACACCATATCTTTGCTACACAATTCAATCTAAAACAATGAACCACGACCTAAATAAGAATATATGTAAGTTTTATATAAAGGGCCATCTTGGCACGCGAATAAAGACCATCCATGGAAGACATCCAAAATATAGCTGTGTATATTGTCTTTATCTATTGCCAAAAACATAAAAACATTGACAGAGATGTAGTATTCTATGTAATTACTCGCCATGACTTCGTGAATAGAATTTTTTAAAGGTTTTTAGTGTAGTTAAGTCATGTAAAAGGGACAAATTCAATAAACAAAATATGCTTTAAATTCGCTTAGCTATTGAAAATACAACGACATTGATTTTAGATAATATGTAACCAATATGTAACTGACATCTTTAGACTCGATTTTGCTCCACTTTTCAAATTTTTTACACTTATCAAGGATCGGTCAACATCATCATCAAAGGAATAGGTGATCTACTTTGTAGTATAAAAATAATGTGCTAGTGTGCATTGTGTAATCGCATTGTAGTAATTTTAACAGTTTCTGCTGCTTGATACATGATTTTTTAACCGACTTCAAAAAAAAGGAGGAGGTTATCAATTCGGCCGGTATGTTTTTTTTTTTTTTATGTATGTACACCGATTACTCCGAGGTTTCTGAACCGATTTACGTGATTCTTTTTTTTGTTCGATGCGGGATGGTGTAGAATTGGTCCCATAAAAATTTTATTCGGATAGGCCCAGTAGTTTTTATTTTATGAGCATTTTTGTCTGTATTTGTAAATGTTGCAAGTGCAAGTTTGAAGTCGGTTGTTTTTAACGCAGTTATCACTTGTTTAGTTAGTTAGTTTCCAACAAAATGTAATAATAATAATAATAATAAAAACATTTATTGACAACAAAACACACCACACAGATACAGAAAACAAACATATTTAAAAAAGAAAGCAAAAAACCAATAAAACTTAAAAACTAATAAAACTTACAGACTTAAAACAGCTACAAACTACAACTAATAAAACTTACAGACATAACAAATAAAATAAAATAATATAAAAAACCTTATAACTAAACTTAAAAAAAATATATATCTAAAAACAACAACAAAGAACTGTGTGGTAATGTCCATCATCAAAAGGGACTACTCAGCTATAAGCTGTAGTGCCCCCATAGGAACACTAACAGCACTGATTTTCAGGAGCCCCTATCGGTTGCGACGGTTGGAGTTACAGCTTTTTTTTTTTTTTTTTTAATAGATAATATTAATAGATAATATATAACTATATATGATGAAATAGTGATAAGTGTGATATATTATATTTATAAAATATTTATACTTACTACTTATATAATATAAGAAATATATGTGTAATAAAAATATATGTATAGAAAAAAATAATAAATTAAGAATAATAAATAACTACATTAAGAAGTATGATATTATATACGAAGAGAATAGAGATACCCATACACATACAGCGGGACACACCAACGGCACTAAGGCTGGTACAGCGTATTTAATAAATGTTTTTTATATTTAAATCGAAAGTTTGTAATACTTTTTACTTCAGACAGGGGTGGTGGAAGGTTGTTCCAGCACTTAGTGGCGCTGTATGTGAAACCGCCTCTAAATGATGCAGTGTAGTGCATGGGTATTGATAGCTTTATGCTGGCAAATCTAGTTTTGTATTTTAGGTCGCTTCGTTGACCTAACCAGGCTAATTTTTTATATAGATATAATGGTATTTTTTTGTTCATTAAACCAAATACCAAAGTAGCAAAATGCAATTTCCTACGTCCATCCATATTTAAAATATTGGCGTCTTTAAGATAGGGACTGATGTGGCTTCTAGGTGGAACGTTCCAGCAATATCGTGCACAGGCATTCTGGACGCGTTGTATTGCTGTTCTAGTACGGCTAAGCAGTCTAGGGCCATATACAGTATCCGAAAAGTTAAATTTCGACAATACAAGAGAATCACATAGACGGATACGTAAATTTAAATTTATATATTTTCTTATTTTATACAAAATTTTTAACCTATAAAAAGAATTAGAAATGGTATTATTAATATGTTTTTCGAATCTCAAATTCTCGTCAAATAATAAGCCTAAATTCCTTGCCTCGTGTACACGCTCGATTAAATTATTATCAACTACTATTTTGGGATCAAATTGCTCAATCGCTTTTACCATCTTAGGGCTTCCTAGAAGCATAAATTTGGTTTTGGATAAATTTAAAAATAAAGAATTACCTACGGACCATGTAAATACACTATTTAAATCAGAATTAATTTGGTTTATGGCATTTTGTGTCTCATTAGGATAGCAAGATATGTACAGTTGCATATCGTCAGCGTACATCTGGTAATTGCAATGTTTTATGCGTGATACTACATCGGCACTGTACAGGATAAATAATAGAGGTCCCAATATTGATCCCTGGGGAACACCCCTCGATATACTTTTGCAGTCCGAAAAGCGTTTACTGCCATCTTCCTTTGCTACCGAAACCTTTTGAGTTCTACCACTGAGGTAACTGTTAAACCATTTCACAGCATTTGTACTTAATCCATAGTATGCTAGTTTTGACAGCAATAAATCGGTATTTATAGTATCAAATGCGCGAGTGTAATCGAGAAGCAAAAGAACCGTAGCCATTCCTCTATCTTGTGCTCCCAAAATGTCATCAACAACGTCCATCAATGCAGTTGAAGTGCTTCTGTGTTTTCGGAAACCAGACTGTCGGTCAGGAAGGATGTTATTTGACTCCAAGAACTCCATGAGCTGGTTGTGCACAATTTTTTCTAGGATTTTGGACATGCAGGGAAGTATACTGATGGGGCGTAGATCTTTGAAATCATCCGGGTTTTCTTTCTTTGGGATTGGGCATACTATGGCATGGCGCCATAGATCAGGAAAGATGTGTGTACGGATCGATGTATTAACGATGTGTGTTAGTATGGGCAATGTTTTTGAAATTGTAAGGAGAAGCATGTCAAGGGAGATGCCGTCAATACCAACCGCCTGGGATTTTAATTCGTTAATCGCCTTCAGTACCGTTGTCTCATTGACAGTCCGCAGTTCAAAAGTGCTATCACTGTAACGGTGAAACTCGTAGAATGAAAGAGTAGATAAAGATAGTTGATTAATCCCGGGAATATTAAGGAAGTGCGCGTTTATCTTATCAGGATCGCTTAAATGAGGTGATAGTAAGCCATCTTTTCTTGACGTTAGCTGAACTTGACTTTTAATGTTCTTCCACATCTCTCGAGGTCTTTTAATATTGGAATTTATAAAGGTATTAAAGTACGCGCTCTTTTCGGACTCTAGAGCAGTTTCAACGTATTTTTTTAACTCTTTATAATACTCCTTATGTGAATCAAGTTTAGTCTTGCGAGCTCTTATATGCGCTTCGTTGCGGCGTTTCATAATTAGCTTCATGTTATACGTTATCCACGGGTATTGTCTATCTTTGATAATTTGCGTTTTCATAGGTGCGTAAAAGTCGAATAATGATATTATATAATGTGTTAAAGTGGTCACCATGTCATTAACGTCACTCATACCTATTATATTGTCCCAGTTAATATTGTTTAAAGAATTTTTAAAAGCATCTGTATCTATATCTTTTAGTGGTCTGCACATAAATTTCCGCAGTTTAGGCTTATCTTTCTTTATATTTAAAACACAAGATATAAAAGCATGGCTGCTGAGTGTAACTATATAATCCACTTTTATTTGCGAGATAGAAGTATTTGCACAAATAACATCGATGAGAGTTTCGGAGTTAGAAGTAAAGTGAGTAGGCTCAGCTACGAGTTGCTTTAAACTATGCACACTTAGAAAGTTGTTAAATTTATTAGAATTGGGATGATTCCTATTTAGCAAATTAATATTAAAGTCACCCAATAAAACAATATGATCACTCCATAAAAGAGAGCCCAACGAGTCTGCCAAAGCACCAAAGAATATATCAGTATCCATCCAGGGAGGGCGATATGCCGTTCCGATTACCAACACCTTACCTCGGACCGTGACTTTAAGCCACATTTGTTCAACAGCTGACGCCGGATGGGTCAAAGTACGTACAGTTAGGCCACTCTTTATGTAAAAGCCAACCCCGCCACCACGGGAGCGGACACAGCTCGGGCGAGGCACGTGACGTAGCTTGTATCCAGGGACAGTCGGTGCGCGTCCTTCTTCCCCCGGACGCAGCCACGTCTCATTGATAGCCATTATATCGACACAGTGGTTTTCCATAGCAATAATAAATTCGTCGTGCTTGTTCCCTAGCGAGCCAGGATTGAGAAAACCAAGTTTTAATTTATTTTTGCAACAACCCATCATTTGTAAAGTGATAAATATAAATCATAACATAAAGAAAATAAACTATACACTATATAAAAAAATAATAACAGCAAATAACATGTAATACATATATTAAAATGAAAGTAAGTAAAACAGAAAAACCCAGCATCTAAGATTTCAATCAAATTATTAATTAATAACTCTAGTAGAAAATCAAAAAAAATCATATGGAAGTAAAAGAAGTAAATACTTATTAAATTATACGATAATAGCAACAGATTATTATTAGGATAGCCCATTTTGATGCAGCTGCAATATTTAAATAACAGTGTTTGATAAGCAGACATTTTTACTATTAAATTACCACACAGTATCTTTGGGTGAAAAAATACACAGAATGATTTTAGTTGATAACACGATAAATTAACATTAAACAAAAAACTTTCGATTTGGTTTAGCTTCTTAGTGTTTTCAAAGATATAAATACAAATACAATTTAATATCCGCGAGAATACATGATTATAAACAAAAAATGTATAACAAAAATGTAAGCTATTGTTTGCCAGTTAACTACATCTTAAAATACGCAAATCGCTTACGTTTATACCAACCTTTGTCAAGAGGGGGTGGGTAAGGGATGAATGCAATAACGGGGATGGCTTTGAAAATATACATTTGTTCGCGAATCCTTTATTACAGACTTGTGTTTAACGGTTTTAAATGCGTTTTAATTATGTGCATGATATTAAAGTTTGCGCGATGTTAAGGTAATGTTTTTCATCTATGCTATATGAAATATTATAAGGTACTAGCTTACCGCCCGTGGCTTCGCCCGCTTTGTTTAAAACTTAATAAATCACTACATACTATAAAACAAAGTCGCTTTCCCTGTCCCTATGTCCCTTTGTACGCTTAAATCTTTGAAACTACGCAACGCATTTTGATGCGGTTTTTTTTAATAGATAGAGTGATTCAAGAGGAAGGTTTATATGTATAATAAGATCCATTAAGTAGTAGAGAAGTACTGTTATTTTTGAGGTTTCTAATGTGATGTCGTAAAAAA
>CAJQZN010027601.1:0-12137 GCA_907164685.1 Colias eurytheme | reverse complement strand
TTGCAGCCTTTCTTGTGGATTGGACAGATGATTGCCATATTCCATTCCTGTGGTTGCTGTTCCGAGTCCCAGATCCTGCGTAAAACCTCGTACAGCCTTGACTGTAATGCCCCGCCTCCGTATTTCCAGATCTCTGAAGGCAATCCGTCGATTCCTGGAGCTTTGTTGTTCTTAAGCCTCATTATCGCTTGTTGAACCTCTTTAAACGACAGTGGCTCAATGTTCACTACATTATCTTGTTTTGACTGCGGTATAGGTATGTTGAGTTGGGTACAGTTCAATAGCTGTTGAAAATAATTACGCCACGAGACTTTAATGTCCGCTTTGTTTGCGATCAAATTGCCATCCTCATCTTCTAGCATTTGGGTCACGGGTTGGTAGCCTTTCTTATATGATTTTAATTCTTGGTAGAACTGCCTAGTTTCACTTGCTCGTATTAGTGTTTCCATTGTTTTGACTAAATTATCTAAATGTTGTCTTTTCGCTTTCCTGATTATTCGTTTGGCTTCTTTTTGTAACTCTATATACCTATTATTGAATATTGTGCTTTGTTCCGCTAGTACTTTAAATTTCTTCTTTTCCTCAATGATGTTGTCACATTCGTTGTTCCACCATTTTCTCTTTCTCCTTTTCTTTTTCCTGTCCAGTATCTTTCTAGCAACTTCCTTCACTGTGTTCCTAATGTTGTCCCAAGCTCTATCTACGTCTTCGTCAACTGTTAAATTTTGGAATTTATTATTTATCTCTATGTTAAATTTTTCTCGAACTAATTTATCTTGTAAGCCATCCACGTCAATTATTTCTGTATTAATTCTGCTTTCCTTTCCGGATTTTTTAATTTTGCTTTTAATTTTTATTCCTAGCATGTAGTGGTCGCTATCACAGTCGGCTCCTCGATATGATCTTACGTCCTGAATAATGTTTTTATGTCTATCATCTATAAGAACGTGATCAATTTGATTGACAGTTTTCCCATCTGGAGACTTCCACGTACCTTTATAAATCTCTTTATGCGGAAACATAGTGCTCTTCACTACCATACCTTTACTCGAGGCAAAGCTTATTAATCTCACACCGTTGTCATTCGTGGTATTGTGTTTACTATGCTTACCAATTGTTGGCATAAAGATATCCTCTCGGCCGATTTTGGCGTTGAAGTCTCCAACTACTATTTTTGCATCGTAGCCTGGGAGTTGTTCATAGACTGATTCAAGGTGATCGTAGAATTTGTCTTTGGTGTCTTCGTCAGCATCTTCGGTTGGTGCATAAACGTTTACTATAGAGATATTAAAGAATTTTCCCCTAACGCGAATCATGCACAACCTGTCTGATATTGCTTCAAAACGTATCACGTTCTCTAATAAGTTGGTGGGGACTAAAAAGCCAGTGCCATGTGTGTGACGTCCAGTGTTACTACCGCTATAGAATAAAACAGAGTCATTATCAACATTACATTCCCCTTTTCCTGGCCACCTTACTTCTTGGAGGGCTGCTATACCAACACCGTATTTTAGTATATCCCTATTTACTTGGTACAAGGCGCCTGGTCGGTAGAGTGAACGTACATTCCATGAGGCTAATCGGAAGTCCATAATTCTTTGCCGTAATTCGTTAGTTTTGGGATCTGATCGGTACTGTACTCTTGTCGGTTTCGTAACTTAGTGATTTTTACGCAGGCGGGTAGTTAACCCGCCGCACAACCCCCTATATGCTGGAGGACCACACCCTACTTTGGTCAGCGAGTCCAAAGGACTTGACCGGTCATCTTAGCAAGGCAAGCTGACCGACCACCCCCCCATCCGCCACCCGGGGGACGCTCCTCTACGCCGTGAGGGCCAGCGCGAGGACAACCCAGACTTGATAATCGCTATTTTTTTTATCTGTATCGGAGACATATACAGAGAAACTTTCAACTTTCCTAAAGAATGGAATGTCTGGCCGTCGTGGGCTCTTGATCTATAAGATTGCAATGATAACAATGTTTTTAAAAATTTATTCAAATCGTAATTAAAGTGAAACTTTTATTACATCGTCTCAAACTTTTTGGTCTGTGTAGCGCATGTCGCGTGTATCGCGGCTCGGCGCGGACCGCCACGCGACATGCGCTACACAAAGCAGTGTTCGGAACCGTTCGAACAGTTTCACTTTTACCGTGGTTTCATAAAACCACACAACATTTTTTTTCATTGCTCGTCAAAATCTAAGTATTTTAAAATTCCTGTAAATAACTTAAACAAGAATTTTAAATAGCTTGCGAAGCATTCTTAAGTGGCTTGTAAATTCGTAACTATAAGTAACAACGAATAAGTTAAAAATATTGTTTATTTTATACATGGCTTATTTTAGTTATTAGCGGCAGCAAAGGTACCGATCTTGTTTGACCAAGACCTTGCAAAGGTTGATTTTATACAAAAATAACTTTTTTAATCTCGGTCAAGGTAGTTTTGAGAAGAACAATTTTATATTGGGATAGGTCAGCTATTTATAAAATATGCTCATGTAGTTGAAAGCTCTATAGCACACTGTGTCTAATCTTACGCAATTATAAAGAGAAAAAAAGAATTTGTTTATTTAGACAGGTTATTTCAATAAGAAGAAGAAAGAGAAGAAAATTCTTTCACAGACTGTTATATTTTTCAGGGTGACGTTTGTTTTTTTCTGATTAAAAATGGCGAAGTTGGGACAAAAAAATAGTTGAATAATTTTTGAGATGCATATTATCGTCTCTACTCTATGAGATAGATTTAGATTTATTGATGAAGTAAAGATGATGTTATTAGATTCTACTGTAGAGAAAATAAATCATGGCAATTTTATAATTATTTATTAGGTAGTACACAATAAAAAAAGAAACTCTGTCTGCGTATATAGAATAGGTATCTGATATTTTCAATAAAAATCTCTTATTACTTAAGTATTTCTTCATTGTATTTCGTTTCATAAATCAGGATTTTAGTATATTTGTAACAAATGAACGTAGTAAATATTATGATACGTGTCAGCAAATAGTCATGTGAGCGAAACTATTTCCTTACATTGCATACATAATAAATGCAACATTGCATTTATTTGCTTTACGAAAACAAACTATCTGAATAGTAAAACGTGTTGTTTTTATTGGTACTTTAGATATAACGTAAATAGCAGTTTCTGTAAATTAATAAAAATGTAAATATAATGTATGCATGTACCTATACCCACTGTTTATCCCGGTTCCACTTTGGAAAATTAAACCATAATATAACCTTAGAAAAATGTTGAAAAATCGGTGTAGTTTTTTCGGAGTATACCTATTTGGTAAAAGAACCAAACAAAACTGACCATGATATAAGTTTTTCATTATTATTTATTTGTTAATTTATTTTTAAAATCAATGTATGCAAGAAAAAAATATATAGGTACCAGAAAATAAACATAAATAATTTGAATCATGCATTATGTTTATTTACATGTGCTAGGTATATTTAAATTGTTTCAACGATCTTTTTACATACAAAAATCCGATAACTAACTAATTAATATAAAATGCTTAAAAATAGCAATATGAATGAAATTCACTCACCAATATAAAAATTATAACACGTGGTATTCCTAGTTATTGTATGTTTTTCATACAAATAAATTATTATATAACATACGAGGCGTTCGCTCGACCGCTTATATCATACTCCACGAACTAGACTAGCTCTCAGATATAAGGCCTTGAGTAGAAGAAAAGTTTAGGCTTGGTACTGACTTGCGACTATTATTATTATTTTTTTTTTATTGGTAATAGGCAAGCGCTTGACCACAATCTCGCCTGATGTTAAGCTGAGATGTGGTCTAAGATGGAACGCGCTTCCCTAGAAGGTATTTATTATATATTTATAATATATTTATAATTAATGTGTGACTTTTAACTTTTTTACTTTGGTTTTTAAAATTTTAGGAAATCTATACTAATAATATTATAAAGAGGAAAGGTTTGTATGTATGTATGGTTTTCACGCTCAAACTACTGGACCGATTTTGATGAAATTTGGTAAAAATAATCTTTAGACCCTGAGAAAGAACATAGGCTACCTTTTATTGTGAAATATGTACCACGGGCGAAGTCGGGGCGGACCGCTAGTAATTAAATAATATTATTTGTCCAATAATGGTTCTACATAATATTGGTATGTTTTTAAAAGACAGACAAGACTGTGTGAAAGTAGTTTAAGTATTTAAGCATACACGCTCAACCCGTATTTGGAAAACCGAAGGTATTTTCATCCATACTAATATTATAAATGCGAAAGTAACTCTGTCTGTCTCTCTGTTACTCAATCACGCCTTAACTACTGAACCAATTTGCATGAAATTTGGTATAGAGATATTTTGATACCTGAGAAAGGACATAGGATAGGTTTTATCCCGGAAATCCTACAGGATCGGGTTTTTCTTTGAAAACGCGGGCGACGCCGCGGGCGGAAAGCTAGTTGTTTATATAATTTGGAATTTTGTTACTCAATCAATACAGCACGGGAACGAAATGTGTTAGCAAATTTGTGTGTGATAAATGATTTTTAGATTATAAAAACGCAATAAGATATGATAAAGTATTAATCGATCAAATATAATAATGAATTCAAGTCATATTAGTATTTTTAGATTACAAAGACGCAATAAGATAAATTCCTCTAGACTCATGCAAAAATATACTCTACTCTACTCATATTAATAAGGTAAAAAAAGATGTCCCGTTCATTGAGGTATTATAATATAGAGAGAACATCACGAACAAAATCTGTGTAAAAAGCGCGGCGGCGGCACCGGCCGGCTAGTCAGTAGACACTTTGTAGATATTCTGCCTTTTATTACTTATAAATTAAAACCAATCAATGTAACAAATAAATATTGTTTATCTTATTAAAAAAATATGAATAAAATTATCAATTAAAACCAATCAATATAACAAAAAAAAAAATGGCTTGAGACGATTGACTCTAATTCGTGATAGAAATAGTTTATTAGAGATGCCCTCTCTAGTACGTACTACGTAGTACATGGTAACTCTATGGTCCCGTTAGATAAAATATGAAAAATTTCAATTGATTGAGTGTAATCGACAAAATCTTACCTAATCAAAATGAAACATCTCCAAAAGATTGTTACCTTAGTAAGTAGGTACTGATGTTAATGCATTCTATGCATTTCTTTTGGGATTCTACTTCTTTATCTAGATTCTTGTCTAAAGAATCATCTGTTTTAAGAATATTGTTCAAGAAAATTAGTTATATACTAGACAATCAAAATTGCTTCGGATATTTTGTGCCAGGACCACAACTTCCAACAACATTTTACCACATCCTGCTCAAACAATTTTTATAGATATACTTTGTGTATAGAGGAAAGCAGTGTAAATTACACATTCTTTAGAATGCGCTGTGAATGGCTGAAGTTCGCTAAATAGTAATTGATGCAGATCGCACATGTATGACCAGCCTTACATTTTTCAGAGTAAGTAATAATAATATACATATTATGTTCCTTTTAGAGGTGGATCATTTTTGTGGCTGAACCATAAAAATTAATTTGTTTCAGACTGTGGGTAATTGCTAACTTAACGTTATTTGTCTCTCTATATTTTTGTATTTTATGTCTATTTTTGGAATATAATTTTATATGCTGTGTAGTTATGTTATAGCGTCTTTAAATAAACTTTAAAATTTAAATCTTTAAAATTTAATAATTTTCGTTTTATCTTAAACGTCTGTAAATGTATGTATCTTATCGTAACATAATATGTTACGAATTGTATTAACTATACTATAATATTATAAAGCTGAAGAGTCTGTTTGTTTGAACGCGCTAATCTCAGGAAATCGAAATATATTCTCAAATCGGACCCTACTGGTCCGGTAAAAATATGTTAGATAGCCCATTTATTGAAGAAGCAACCGCGGGGCGAAGCTAGTTATTTTATACAACGGAACGTTGAAGAAGAGTCGCACAGAAATTGGAATTAAAATAAGTAAAATATAACAAGATTTGTATCTAAACCAATTAATCACAAAATCAAAATTTTTCCAACAAAATTTGTTAAAGTTCAGCAGTTCATCTTAATGCGTTCAGCAGATCTATTTATTTATTTATTTCATCATCATTTTCATCATCAAAATAAGTTTTTCATTCAGATCATGAATGAACAAACTTATTTTGTATTATATCTATTATTAGCGAAATATTCGTATGCATGTGTAATTGCACTTATTATTTAAATCACTTAGGCCGCCTTTCCATTTTTCCATTTTAATTTTTAACAATTCCGCGTTTCCACCTGCAAGTAGACTTGCAAGCTGCTGTCAGACAGACTGTCGGACAATTCTTGCGGAAGTTTTCTTGCAGATGGACAGGTGGCCTTATAGATGTGTTAGAAAATCGTATTGTAACGACACTAATTTAAATAGAGTCATGATGACGAAACAGTTTCTAGTTTTTATTGATGTGACCGTGAGTGGACATCGTATTCTTCAAGTATTCTTCAATTGCAAAATTGGCGTAGATTATTCATTTTAGAGCTATAGAAGGAAGAAAGAGCGAAATTCTGATGATTCATCGATTTATTGTAGTCTTTTGTATATAAATTTATAATACTGGAACGAAAGGCTTCTCATTTAAGCTAAAAACGAACGAAGTATCTTCAAATTAAACAATGTTAAATGTGCTGGTTTCAAGTGTTTGATTTTAGGCGTGTCTTTGTAAGAGTATGGATCGAAAAGAAAAAAATCTTAAAGTTGGATAAAAAAGAAAAATTAAAATGTTTCCCTAATTTTAGCTGTTAGGTCTTCTTAGCTTCTCTTGTATATCCTTCTCCTTTCCTGAGGACAGCAACACATCATCTCCCAGTGGAGTGGATGCTTATGGGCGGCGTGTATCGCTCAACACCAGGCGACCGCGACGTCCCGTCCGACTAAGGCCCTTCTGGCCTCCTCCACTCAAGCGACAGCACAAGCCGAGGTTCGAGATCCCCGTCAAGGGGGGACGCCCGCCCGAATGTCGCTACCAGGGTGAACCTTCAGTTCACCCACGCGTCCGCGTTAAAATGTAGTAGCCCTTCTGGCTAACATTGAGAAACACCACACAAAAAAAAAGAACCAGGCTACGCGTCTGCTCGTGTGCTATCCTATAGCATAAAAAAGGTACCTGCATAAGTACCTATTTGCAAAATTTCAATAATAGGTACCTATTTACATTTTGGGTGAAATTCTGTAAGAAATCAATGAACTAACTTATACATAGGTAGTTTTGTTTCTGCTATCTGTTGAGTTTCAATAGCTTTGAACTGTAAATGTTGCTTGCTTTTCGTTTTACCTTTGTACTAGTTAAACATTATGTAGCCAGATGGCGCGATTATCAATTTTCACGGAGCATTTAATGTTTTTAATCTTAATTCAATTGAATACATATAGTCCGAAAAAATAAGTAAAATTAGGGAAAATAAATCGTACATCGTTTTCAAAATCGCTACAGTTATTTCTGTGGTTATTCCTTGACATGTCCAGATGGTTCGGGTTAAAGTGGACAACAAAATGTAAGATATAAACCAGAAATTAAGTATTTGCTATTTAAAAATGTATAAAAAAGACGCGTGGCACTCGGGGACTGCCGCGGTAAAGCTATTGCATAGCGTGCCTTCAAGCCACACCTCCGTGCCCGTCGGAGTGGGGAGCGTGAGGTTTTTACGTTACGGAATTTCTGGAGTCGGTCCCCGCGCTCGAGGCCCGCGATAGAAGCTATGCAATAGCTTAAAAAATTGCAGGAAACGATAAAAATATTTTTTTCTATATCTACTGAAATATAAGCTTACAAAGTTTACAAAAAAAATACAAATACATCAAACAGATCTAAATAAATATAAAAATCACGCGCCAATCCACGTGACAGAACTAGTACATACTATAACCCGCACAACCTCTTTACGGCCCACTTTATGACTTTCCCGGCCATCGCGTTTCCCCGCGCACATATTTTGTGTGAACTAATAATACACGGCTTTACTAACCATAAAAAACCCAGAAAAGATTAATATACAAAAGGTGTTTATTTTCTTTTTTAAAGATTCTAGGAAATATTCCAACCTATCCGTGTAACTGATTGAGCATTTGAGAAACTGATGTTTGAACTATTGATTTACAAAACGGAATTCAAACATATATTTATTTAATTAGACTTCTTCTAGAAACAGTTCCGTCATAACAGTTTTAACATTTACCAAGGATTCGGAAAGCAGTAACTATATATTAACAAGAACCGGCAAGAAATCCATAGTTGCTCTTTCGAAATTTTTGTAAATATTTAGTATCCATACTAATATTATTATGACCGCCTCCTTGGTACAGTGGTTGACGCGTGAGCGTAGAACCGAGGGGTCCTGGGTTCGATTCCCGGTTGAGACGAAGAAAAAAAAATGTCTCGGTCTGTCAGGACACAGAAGGCTGATCACCTACTTGTCCCTTAAAGAAAATCGATCAGTGAAACAGATGTATGAATAATGCATCCGCCCCTTACCCCACTAGGGGACACGGGACTTCACTTTTTTTATACTAATATTATAAATGCGAAAGTAACTCTGTCTGTCTGTTACTCAATCACGCCTTAACTACTGAACCAATTTGCATGAAATTTGGTATGACGATATTTTGATACCCGAGAAAGGACATAGGCTACCTTTTATTGCGAAATATGTACCACGGGCGAAGCCGGGGCGGACCACTAGTGGGAAATAAAGTAATATATTTAGTATGGAAAATACCCGTGAAAAGGACTAAAATCTGTCTAAAATCTAAAATCGTGATCTCCATCAACCGTCGTTGATTGTGTTAATGTGTGCGAGAGTCACATAAGTTCAGCTAGCTCTTGTAGTCCTCTCAAAAAGCATCTCTGAACATCCTGCTTGCTTCTATTTCTACCAAACATAGCTAAGAAGTGAACTATCCTGATAAATAAGATTCATGTCAAAAGACTCGCAACCAAAAGAGGAAGCTAATCCATTTTGGAAATACGATGCTTCATGCTACTGCTACAGATACAAATATACTAGTTAAACTGAAAATATTCCTCGTTTTTCATTGAATTTAGGGAAAAAATATAATAATAGAGTATTAGCTTTTATCAGAAAGTAAAGCTTTAATCTGATCGTCCCAAATTTTTTATGAAAATGTAAATATAACCTATGTCACTCAGGAAAAACTTAGTTTTCCACCAAAAGAATTTTCCATTAGATTCAGACGAGCAGTCTTGATTTTCATAGTATTCGTATTCACATCCTTATAATGTACTTGCATTCAACAGACGGCTTCGGGCTTTGCCCGCGTAGTCAAAGGAAATCCCCAGAAAAATGATAGAATTTCACCTCGATATAAAGTTCGTTGTAAATCCAGTCTCCTTACTATCTCCAGACTCAATAATCTATACAAATATTATAAAGCTGAAGAGTTTGTATGTTTGTTTGTTTGGACGCGCTAATCTCAGGAACTACTACTGGTCCGATCTGAAAAATTATTTCGGTGTTAGATAGCCCATTTATCGAGGAAGGCTATATATCATTACGCTAAGACCAATAGGAGCGGAGCCACGCGGGTGAAACCGTGAAGCGCAGCTAGTCATATCATAAAATTGCTCTATTATGACGTTAAAGAGAGACAGACAAACACACTTTTGCATTTACAATATTAGTTAGGTTTTATTAAAATCGTTAAAAGATCTATATTATAACTAGTGGTCCGCCCCGGCTTCGCCCGTGGTACATATTTACGTTATCTCTACATAAAAACCATCCTCGTACTTCAAGTAATATAATAAAAAAAGAATTATCGAAATCGGTTGAGCCGTTCTCGAGTTATGCGCTTACCAACACATTTTGCGATTCATTTTTATATATAAGACTAGCGGACCGCCCCGGCTTCGCCCGTGGTACATATTTACGTTTTCTCTACATAAAAACCATCCTCGTACTTCAAGGAATATAATAAAAAAAGAATTATCGAAATCGGTTCAGCCGTTCTCGAGTTATGCGCTTACCAACACATTTTGCGATTCATTTTTATATATAAGAGAAGATTATTATTTCATTCAATCATGGGAACTTCCTCTTTACTTTGCTTACAGCTATTGTGTCGTTTGTTTTAAAACAATTTCGATGTAAGCTTGATTTTGTTCAGACAAACGCAGTCGCAGTACGCTGTTAGTCTTGTTTAATACTCTTATCTTTTTCTAATCATAGTTTATTATTTAGGATGTCCAGGTTTAGTGTGTTTTATATTGTTTTTATGTTTGTTAAATGTAAGTGTTTTTTTTTTATTATTTTATGAGTGTATTTGTTGTAAACGTATTTTAAGAGTTCACTTAATTTACTTAATTATTATTATAGTTTTATGTTTGGTTAACATAGTAAAACTTATTTTTAACTTTGGCTTCATGGCGTCTTCTAATGATAATTGTAGTTTAAAACTAATTTTCCTTTATAATGACGTAGGTAATGTTTATTGTATTTAAAAAAATATTGTATTCTATTTCGCGCGTTGTACACGCGTTAATTTATTTGTTCAAATATTAAATCTATATATTATATAAAACTCAAAGGTGACTGATATAGTGATCTATCAACGCACAGCCCAAACCACTGGACGTATCGGTCGAAATTTGGCATGCAGGTAGATGTCATAACGTAGGCGTCCCCTAAGAAAGGATATTAGAAAATTCATCCCCCAAGGGGATCAAATAGGGGATGAAAGTTTGTACCATGAAAATTTATCTTTTCCACGCATGCGAAGCTGCGGGCAACAGCTAGTCAATAAATATAATAAAATAACTAGGATATAGGTTATATTGTTTTTTGATATTAATGTAGAAATATCAATTAATTTAAAATTATTTAACTTTAGATTATCATCTGTTCGAAACGGAGTATGAATATCATTTAAACTTGTTCTTAATGCGATGAAGAAAAAAAATAATAATTTTCTAAATTATTTATTTCAGTCACCACCAGCGATGCCACGGTAACACAAAGCTGCGAGAGCGGGTCATTAGTGGAACACTTCTTCAACGTCATCTTCTCAGAGTTCCAGAACCGGCCACCCGCGTGTGTATGTGTCCAAATCTGTCCAGAAGAACCAACATACTGCTACCCGAATAACTGCTTTAAACCTGTAAAAAGAAAGAATGAAAATCCGGTGTCCAAAATAGAAGGGAATAAACATAATGTCATGTTTTTGATTGAAAATGAAAAAGAGCTGTTCGATATATTTGAAGAACGTGAGAAAGGTGTGTAGATTAAATTTGAGGAATCATGAATAAAACATGGATTAAATGTAATGAAAATATATGGTTTGATTAAAAAAGAATAAAAAAATCGTATGTGCCAAGCACACGCATCAGAAGTGAGACGCTTCTTTCGCAAGATTCAAAGATAACAAAATCGTCACCTTACTCCACGACGTGACGTGACGGACGACGGTATTGCCATGACGCGATCTTGAAATTTTACACTCAAGGCGCCTAAATAAGTTTGACCTATTTATTAAATATTAATTAAAATAACTAATTAAACGTACACACAAATTAATGAATAATACATATTAAAGACACATCAAAGTAATAATAGTAAAATATAATTCCTATAGGCTTCAACTGAAAATAAATAAGCTTATTACAAACGAAAAGCACTAGTTTTGAATATTAGTTAAAATACTCTTAAAGTGTAATTAACGAAATAATAGTTGTAATTAATTGTGAAACAGTTTTACATTTTCTGAACATAAAATATCCTTAGAACGGAGTTCAAAAGCTTTATTCAACGTAATTTAATCTGACGATTGCTTCACTTCATAGAGCGAGGTATCACGGGCAGAACTCTCTAGTTGTGTTTATTAATTTCAAAATATTCACGTAGTAAACAGATGAAAATTAACATTATTACCATTAACTTAATGATGATTTTATCGTAAAGCATTTCAATTAAATTAATTTTAAAACGAAATTTAATCCTCAAATATTCGCTGTTTCCACTGAATTGGACGTTCTCAAATACGTTAATATTGTTGTATAAATTACTATGAATATTGCAAGCGGTGGAAAATTTCTTTTCATTTATTCACATAATTCTATAAAAA
>CAJQZN010027600.1:0-21000 GCA_907164685.1 Colias eurytheme | reverse complement strand
GTAGAGAAAACGTAAATATATACCACGGGCGAAGCCGGGGCGGACCGCTAGTTGAAAATAAAAATTAATAAGTACATAATATGTCTGGCCACTGGAGTACCTATTTTTGGAATGTATATCGCGCGGTAGGTACGCTGGAGGGCTAGACGAGCGTCACGAAAAATCCTCACAAAGTGAAACGTGTATTGGCATTCCTTCACTTATATTTCATTTATCATTTTACTATAATAATGTATAATAAATAAAATTAAACTAAATATTGTTAATTTATTTAATTATACCTATAGATAATACATACTTATTTCAAAACGAAAGGAACTTCGTTCTAATCGGGTGTCCCACATATAGCTTCTCAATTTCATTATTTTAGCTATGAAAAGCATTTTGTTCTGGGTTTAGCTTCAGTGAATCTGGCCATTTTGTAGTGTTTTTATTCTACAATTTTGAAAAATAATTCCAAATGAGGTAATTGATAGCTTGGCTATTAACATTGTTTATACAAGTCACTAAAATCTGTTTCTAATATATTCTGGCAAAATCCATCAAATTCATATGTACCCTACATTTAAAACGTTTAATAGCACTAGGTTTGTAGGCTATGCAATTTAGGTCACACATTCATAATACTAGGAATAATTTTGACATTTTTTAATTTCAAAATCAAAAGTTTTTTTTTTCTTAAAAAAACAGTAAAGGATCTATTTTACTTATGTACCTACCTACCTATGTACTTAAATTTTAAAAAGTGTAATAAGTTACTTATTAATTATTAAGAGTATGTGTATTGCTAAATTAGGTACTCTTCGTGATCGACTAGAATATGTAAATCGTATACTTTTAGCTTTTTGTATACGTAGTATATTATTATTAGTCTGTGCTTTTAGATATTTTCGAATTTAGACTATTTAAAGAATGACTTGCGTTACTTTTTGTATAATATGTAGGTACCATTTTATATAAAAAGTCTAATCTACCTAAATATATAAAATTACTACTCGACTATGATATATAAAAAAGCTAGTATAATAGAGTCATTGCTACTCGACCGATCCGATGAAAATATTTGTGAAAAAAACTATCAGTCGTTTGTGTAAATAACAGTTAAAAGTTTTTAAAGTCCAAAGCAAGGATACCGATTTGTAATGCATATTATTAATTCGCATTGTTCGTAGCATTATGTGTATTATAATTTATAAATCCTACAATTTATATTATCTGTTACATTATTGTAACAAGACATGCAATGATGCAAGTAAATACGTATGAATCGATTGAATTAAATTTTACAATTTGTATTTCTATAGTGTATCTGTATTATGACTAAAAAGCGTTCTTTATGTTGCTATCAGGATAATCCCAATATCAGCCAACATGACCTACGATAACATCATATAATTTAACTTGAGGTTATTTTAAATAATCTTGTTCATGAAATCAAAATGAAAATTTGATAAGTATTAACGCCATCTAAATAAATGTTGATGGTACACCTACTCGATAACAGATGTCGCTATATTAACGAAAACTTTAACTTTAAAACATAAAATAGGAATAAATATTTCTTAACCATAACTTCTTATTTTAGTTACTAACAATTTTAATTAAAATAAAAAAATTGTTTTTTATAATTTTCGTGAACTTTTACATTTACAATACAACTCGTGCTGCATAAAACGAAACGCATCATTTGCATATGACAGGGGGCGCCAACTAGATTCTCTGGCAAAAAAGTCGGGCACACCGAATTGGTTTAATGTAGATCTTGGCCCTTTTAGCATTATTTCTGTGAAGAAGCACCATTAATCAAAAAGTGAAGTATTACCGTGACCTACCTGTGCGTGAATTAATCGCTATGTATTGAATAACCTATCAAAAATCGATATAAGACCGATTCTTTTTCGTGCAATAGTGTCATGAGACAGCTTATGTAACACATTTCTCTGAAAATAACCTTTTGAACACATCTAGCGTTTGTTTACCTCACATAAGGTAAGGGTGTCTTCATGTATGAACTAAAATACATCAATTACTAACCTTGTAATCATGGCGTATCTGACCTTATATATTTTTATCTGGTCATTAAACCTAAGACAATTTAATGATTGTTACGTATTTATTGTTTACTTAGCTTCGCAATTACTTATCTTCACGCTTTTTTGTCATAATGCAGTAATAATTTGAGCTATTATGTCAGTGATATTATTTTTTCAGCCATATGCTGTATTTGTTTTAGCTCAACAAATGAGTTTCTATATGAATTTAATTAATGTTAATTACCTTAGTTAATTACATTTATTATGACTACATTATATACTCTTTAGTGGGGGATAGCCAGTAATGCTTTTTATTTAATTAATTGAATGAATTATGCAATTTACTTATACATGCATTATATTTATTCATGATACTTATCAAATTTAGCTTGGAGAACATACATTATTATTTATTTGTTAAATAAAATTGATATTTGCATTTCAATGAATTTTATAAATTAACACCTTTTTTATATTTACTCTAAAGATTTCATGCATTATTGAGATTTCCTACTTGCGTTAACATAACTCTTGTAGTAAGCAACTACTAACCAATTTTTGATGAATTTATTTGATTATAATGTCAGATATAAGAAGAATTATATTTATCTGATATTGAGTAGAGTATAGTTTTGCTTTGCAATGGCTTATTAAAAAAAAAATCATACCTTTCACACATGACCGAGTGGTAACTTTAAAATTAATCATAAATACTACTAAAGCTAAAGGGTTTGTTTGAACACGCTAATCTTAGGAACTACTGATCCGATTTGAAAAATTATTTTGTTGTTGGATAGCCCATTTATCAAGGAAGGCTATAGGCTATATATCAACACGCTAAGACAAACAGGAGCGGAGTAATGTGTGTAAAACCGAGGGGCACAGCTAGTAGAATAATACACTTCAAACATCATAGTGTTCATTCAAACATACATACACACATACTCTTTGTATATGTTTACAACAAAACTTAGCAAAGCTTGCATGTACAATATAAACAAGCGAAAGAATTATAATTTTTGAAAATATATATTATATACTAAAACCTTCCTCTTGAATCACTCTATCTATTACAAAAAACCGCATCAAAATCCATTGCGTAGTTTTAAAGATTTAAGCATACATAGGGACATAGGGACAGAAAAAGCGACTTTGTTTTATACTATGTAGTGATAAAGAAAGTAATGTCACCTTAAAATTATAAACGTCTTTATATTATTCTAATTTCATATTCTAGTCTGTCGAAAATTTAGATCAATAGCTAAAATCGAAATATATATATGTTATCAAATAACAAAAAGAATCTTCAAAATCGGTTCACTAAGGCAATTTCTGTGGTAGCAAACGCATAAAAAAAGTAATTGAACTTTTTTTCAAAATCGGTTGGAAAGAATTAACACACTAGATGTTCTGTTTTCACATAAATATAGTGTATTTCAAAAAATTGCATCATAAATATTGTTCAGTTTTATTCTTCTGCTATCTTTGTTTATTCAGCTTTTGAGATAAAGCATGTTTGCAATAATTTACAATTTCGTATGCATGTACTAATCATTCCAATATTTTTATCATTATGAATTACTATTTGGTGATAGGATATAAATATAATACATAGCTGTTTGATATATTATTAATTCAGTGACAAATTACATTTAATTTAATCCATATACAAAAACTAGCTTTCCGCCCGCGGCTTCGCCCGCGATTTCAAAGAAAAACCTGCATTTTTCGGGAATGAATTTGAGATAAAACCTATCCAATTGACTTTTTTATTGAGTTATCTTTTGAGTAAATAATAAATAATAAGAATATTATGTACATGTTACACTCAAAACATAATGTTAGTTACACTCATAGGTAGAAAACGCTAAGTAGGCGAGAAAAAATCTCACAATGCAGTGTACACAGTAAAAGAGGCACAGACAGAGGCTCTTCTACTAAGACCAGAACATGTTATGTTATTTTTCGCTCCATGAATGTTATCAGTCTTTGAGCGTAAGATGTTCATACAAAATTGAGCCAGTTCTGTGCACATAATTATCTGAAATATAATACCAAAAATAATGATAGCTATAATTGATATTATATATAGTATACAATGATGTGACATTATGGATGCACTATCTTTTATCAGACAAAAAGAAAAAAACAAAACAGTATAAGTATCTGTCCAAGAATCGAAATTATAGAATCACACAAGGCATTTTATTTTATAAGCCTTGTGCACAGGGGCCTGTGTCGATCGGGACGGGTTTCTTGTAAGTTTTACAATTTTATAAAATTATTATCTCAAGCAGAGATAGATTCGACACACCAAAGATGATTAAAATCGTTTCAGTCGTACTTGCGCTTTATTTTAGTGGTACACATGCCTTTTTTATATGTAACTAATATGTTGTTAATATTCATTTACTAATAAAAATTGTATAATAGATTTACCATTACATTCTTAGTCTTATTTGTGCCTCAGAACAAAGCCAAATAGTGTTTGTGGTAGTTACATTAATTGTGACCCGAAATTCTTAATTGAAATAATTTTATTGAGTGCTTGTTACCAACAATTCTGGATGTTACCTCATCATACTTGTTTAATTTATTATGTCTACCATTTGTAGGCGAGTGTGCCTATAACGATAAATATTTTTATTTGTATTGTATGTATTGTAATTCCCACTTAAAACTAGGTGATCCCATGATCCCATATTAGTTTTCATAGTTAAGTTTTAACGTAATTGTTTTAATTTCAGGGTAATCTAAATCACCATGTTGCGACGGTGCTCTAAAAACCTACAGACCATATACCGGAGGCAGGGGCAAGCCTTCCGGTGCCGGTCAACTGAAGTGCCCAAGATCTATGGAGCGGTATCCACGCGTCTAGCCAAGCCCAGGGTCCTCACCGCCCACAACCAAATCGCGTCCATTCATTTCACAAACCCGCTCCTAGCAGAACAGGATGTCATGACTCCCAGCTTCCCAGACTCCGTCTCTGAAGGTGACGTGAAGCTCGACAAGAAAGTAGGTGACTCTGTAGCCGCTGACGAGGTCGTATTGGAAATCGAAACTGACAAAACCGCCATCCCCGTCATGGCGCCCGATCACGGTATCATTAAGGAGCTATACGTAAAGGATGGGGACACAGTAAAAGCTGGACAGAAGTTGTTCAGAATCGAGGTGACAGGCGCTGCGCCTAAAAAGGCAGCTGCTGCAGCTCCCGAACCGCCTAAAGCGGAAGCACCTCCACCACCACCTAAAGTGGAAGCCGCTCCTCCAACCCCTCCTCCCGCAGCAGCAGCTCCTCCCCCACCCCCTCCCCCTCCACAGGCTCCTCCCCGACCAGCTCCCCCCTCAGGAGGTCCGATCTCCTCCATCCCCGTAGCAGCTATTCGCCACGCGCAAGCTATCGAAACTGCCTCAGTTAAAGTACCTCCCGCGGACTATAGCAAAGAAATCGTTGGCACACGAAGTGAACAGCGCGTCAAAATGAATCGCATGCGGCAAAGGATCGCGGAACGTTTGAAGCAGGCGCAAGAAACGAATGCCCTGTTAACGACATTCAACGAAGTAGATATGTCCCACATCATGGCTTTCCGCAAGAAGAATCTGGAAGCCTTCACCAAGAAGTTCGGTGTTAAACTTGGTCTAATGTCGCCGTTTGTGAAAGCCGCAGCAAGCGCGCTCCTCGACCAACCAGTTGTGAACGCAGTGATTGATGGCAACGAAATAGTTTACCGCGATTATGTCGACATATCCGTAGCTGTCGCGACACCAAAGGGCTTAGTCGTGCCCGTGATTAGAAACGTCCAGAACATGACGTATGCTGACATTGAGTTGACGATTGCTCAGTTAGCAGAACGCGCGAGAACCGGCAAGCTAACCATCGAAGAAATGGACGGTGGTACTTTCACAATAAGCAACGGTGGAGTCTTTGGCTCGCTCATGGGCACGCCTATTGTGAATCCCCCGCAATCAGGCATTTTAGGAATGCACGGTATCTTCGAGAGACCAATTGCTCTCAACGGCCAGGTTGTTATCCGACCAATGATGTATATAGCTCTAACTTACGACCACAGGTTGATCGATGGTCGTGAAGCGGTCCTCTTCTTGAGGAAAATCAAGCAAGGCGTCGAAGATCCCGCGTCCATTATCGCCGGCCTTTAAACATCAACCAGCTATCTAAAACCTTAGATACACATTTAAACAGGATGAAAATGCTTAAAACAACCAGATGAACATAATTTTGAACACAAACTAGATTAAGTATCATATTTTTTTAATTACATCTTATAGAGTGCATTTTAAATAGTGCGCTCTTTCTGCGATATGTTTGTGTGTCTATGGTTTATTGTTACCAGTTTAAGAGATCGATTTTTGACGCGATTGTTTTTGAGGGTAGTTTGATCAAATCATGTAAATCTAGTTGCCTCGAATCGTTGCGTTCGCGTTTGTATTTATTTATACGTCCGTCTGCGTATTGTATTATTTATCATGTAATAAGTTATAATAAAGTACATTACGATCCTAGATTTCGTTTCATTTTATAACCTCATATTTTTAAGTTTCATTTTTCATGCATAACTTACAATATTTTCATTTAATTACCGCATACGCCGCATACAAAACTTAGAATATAGCTCTAGATACCTACTTTTGAATTCTATAATATTATAAATAAAACCTTGATACTATTTTTATTTTCGTAGCTATTCACGTACGAAATTATCTATTTTAAACGTAACTCATGATCAGACCATAGTCCATAATAATTACAGACACAAGCTTCCTATGAGTTTTAACTTTTAAGCCATAATGCACCATGTTGGCAAAGTGCCAACAATTTATCTACTTTATATACTCGTAATTTTTAACACACTTTTATCAGCTTCACGGTCTGTATGTATGTAACAGACTCCTATAGGCTCAATTTTGACCCACTTTAAATGGACAGATTTATTTAGGTGTCTCGAATAGATATTAAAACATGCACATAGAATACAGTAATGCTATTCACTCGCATAAATTAAATTATTTTACTAACATAAAATGTAATTTGTAGCTTCTATGTGTTTAAAATATGTAAAAAAAATAATTAAGTCAAAATCTTTGGAATTTCAACAAAACCGTGGAAATAAAATAATCGTAGTCGATTTTATTATCTCTATAAAATACTTCTTATAATTGATAGGACATGATACTTTGATATTTCCATATCTTATATTATCTTAAGAGTACCGGATATCATTGGCCACCACTAGAGTTCAGATTATGATAAAACTAGCTAAGCACCCGCGGCTTCGCTTGCATTGTTTAAAACTTAACAAATATACCTGGACAAACAGGAAAGAGCGACTTTTTTATACGATAAACTTTAGACTTTTTTTATATGATAGGGAAGCGCTTGACCACGATCTCGCTGCTCGCATGATGGTAAACTGTGATGTGGCCTAAGATGGAGCGCGCTTCCCTAGAAGGTACCCGTTCACTCTTCCGTTGAAGACCTCCATATTGTACTCGTCGGGGAACAAAATATAACATACTTATTTAGAAGGGTCTTATAAAAAACTCAAACAAAGAGTCCAAATTTCATAATAATTGGATAAAATGTTAAATATAATCTATTACTATTACTATCTTATATAAAGATGAAGAGTTTGTTTGTTTGAACGCGCTAATCTCAGGAACTACTGGTCCGATTTGAAAAATTCTTTCGGTGTTAGCCCATTTATCGAGGAATGTTATAGGCTATATATCATCACGCTAAGACCATGGACTAATAGAATCTAAGACTTTCATGAGCGGAGCACTGCGGGTAAAGCCAGTCTAGCACGGCGGGCACAGCTAGTCTAGAATCTAGATATATAATATAGTACCTATTGTATTATCTGTGATAATAGTTTCCTATTGCTTTTGGTTTTAATATTTTTTGGGTGCCTTTATTGATCAATCTTCTTGATAATATAAATAAGCGCTCCTTTCATAATTACATTAGGCTACCTACTCTTATATATTAGAAGAATAGCTAATGTAACTAGCGAACCGCCCCGGTTTGACACGGGTAATAGAACCATCCGTAGACATAAGGGAACATACAATAAAATAATTTGTCGAATTGGTCCAGTCTTTCTCGAGATATGCGCTTACCAACATCAATTTTTATTAAAATGTATAATCTATAGATAAAACCTATCCTGTGTTAATCCAAGTTATCCTCTATATGTGTGCTAAATTTCATTGTAATGGGTTCAGTAGTATTTGCGTGAAACATACTCGTACATCCATCCTCACAAACTTTCGCATTTGTAATACATATTAGTAGGATAGGATGTGACTAAAGTAAAACTAAATAAATAATAATAATAGTTTAAATTATTAATTATTTATTTTATCAAATTAGTGTATTGTCATCGGTCCTCAATAAATCTACAAAGTTTGAACGAAATCTGGCCGTTTAAAGTGGGTCAAAATCGCGCCCAAAGAAATCGGTTACAAACATACAGGTGAATCTAATATAAAGCGTGTAAAAAAGTGACTAAAAATCGGTTTATTAACTAAACCGTATTTTAAGTCATTCGTGTAAAAAATTAGATAAGTACATATATATAAATTCCGAGGGACAGTTTTTTTCCTAATTTATCTTTGGCAAGCGAAGTACAAAGTTCATAAATTGGAATGAGTTTTATCTACTCTTTCAGGCATAAAAATCTAACTGCCTATGTCTGATAATGTTAGTATTTTAGATAATGGCCGGAAATAAGACTAACTATATATATCTTAAAAATATTTATTATTAATCTTCTATATAATAAATGAATCGCCACATGTGTTGCAAAGCGTAAAAGTCGAGAATAGCTCGACCAATTCGGCTTAAGATTTTATTTAGGCACAATGAAAACACGAAAAAGTGGCGATGCGGCAGAAAATCGGTTGCTGGGGTAGTTGTAGTCTATATATCAATACCAATAATAAAATTGTAATGTCTGTTTGTAATACTAAATCCGTCTACAACTAATAACATAATATGTAAGAATTATACGCGGCACATAAACCAAAATAGTAATTTTTACAATTTTTGTCAGTCTGTTTGTTTCGGTTAATCTCTGGAACTGCTGGACCGATTTTGATGGGACTTTCATTGACACATAGCCGATGTAATTAAGAGTAACTTAGCTACATTATATTCTGATATTTCAAAAGTAACATTAGGATTAAAAGGAAAAATTCATGTGGAAGAAACCGCGGGACGCATCACGCAGCTAGTAATAAAAAAACATTAGTGCGTAAACTGTATATGTTTTAATGTTTAAATATTCTACTTACACCTGCAAAGGTAACTTACATTCTAAATAATAATAGGTACATTAATATATTGATTAAAGTTTTTACCTATATCTTTCAATGGCCTCGAAAAGTAGTTGTTTAAATATTTATTATCAGAATACTCGCGGTTTACGAACTAAGTTACCAGAATTGCATAAAAACATAGCATCAAGTAATTATGACATTATAATTATAACGGAAAGTTGGTTATGTGACAGTGTTTTGGACTCTGAAGTTTGTGACGCTCGCTACGATGTTTTTCGGTTCGATAGAAAAAACAAAAATAAAGGTGGTGGTGTCCTATTGTGCGTTAAAAAATCGTTAATGGCATATTATAATAAAAATATACGGTGCGACGACGTAGAAAGTGTTTGGATCACAATTCCTGCGGAGGTTTTTAATAATCATTTTTCTAAAAACGAAGGTGATTTTCAAATAATAGCCGTATATATTCCTCCCAACTCTGATTTACCGAATACGTTAAAAAAGTTTAACCACTCCCTATTAACACTTTATGAAAATTACCCTAATAATACGTACTTCGTCGCTGGAGATTTTAACCTACCTTTTATTTCATGGAGTGATAATTTCACCTACTATTTAACTGGTAACAATAACTCCCAATGTTCGGAAGCTGCATTGGAACTTCTAAATATTATAAATTTAATGGGGGCGCGACAGTATAATTTCTCGACAAACTGTTGTGGAAATATTCTAGATCTTATATTTTCGAATTTATTAATAGAATGTAATAACATTGTGTGCTCCGATTCACTTGTTAATATAGACCGCTATCACTGGCCCCTAGTTATAACCATAAATGATATTTATATTAAACCATTTAGACCTCAATTTATTAAATTAAAAAAATTCTTTAGTGCGAATTATGATGCAATAAATATTGAAATAAGCAAAGTTGATTGGGGCTCACTTCTAAATTCGGGTTCGGTCGATGAAGCTACTGCTGGTTTTTATAGCGTTTTAAATAGTGTGATTGAGAGGTTTGTACCAACAATAAAAATTTCATCACGCCATAGATATCCTAAATGGTACACTCCAGCCTTAATTAACATGATTAAAGAAAAATATAAATTTCATTCGCGATGGAAATCTCATAAAAATCCTAACGACTATGCGGCTTTTTCGTTACTTAGAACTAGAGTTAAAAATATACAAAAAGAATCATATACGAGATACATTCAGCGTTGTCAAAATTCAATTAAATCCACGCCTAAGGAATTTTGGAAATACATAAACAACAAACGAAGTAACTGTACCTATCCTTGTAGTATGGTTTACCGGGATCGTAACTTAACGAATGGACATGACATCTGTTCAGCGTTTAGCGAATACTTTCAGTCTGTTTTTCAATCTGATAATCCTTCGGATTCTTTGCCCTCGGTATGTGAGTCTCCTTTTACTAGCAATTTATTTACAATCGCCATAGAAGATAAGGATCTTAATATGCTTTTCAAACAATTAGATGGTCGGAAAGGAGCTGGTTCTGACGGTATACCAGCAATTTTTATAAAACGCTGTCATAGTAGTCTTATCGCTCCTTTACGTATTCTTTTCAAACGATCTATAGACGAAGGCATCTTTCCAAATTGCTGGAAAGAAGCATTAATAATACCTATTCATAAAAAAAAATCCAAAAAATGTATAACGAACTATAGAGGGATATCACTACTGAATATATTCGCAAAAATGCTAGAAAAATTAGTATACCGACAGATTTATAACCACACTATAAGCTGTATTCCTTCCGAGCAACATGGATTTATTAAATCGCGCAATGTCGTAACTAATTTACTTGAATTAACACATTACATAAATAATAATATGAATAACCGTGTTCAGATTGACGTAATATACACAGATTTTGAGAAAGCTTTCGACAGGGTTAGTTACAATGTCCTAATGCGTAAACTTTTTGCAGCCGGAATACGGGGAAATCTTCTTAGGTGGACAGAATCATATATCCGAAACAGGTGTCAATCAGTCGTACTGGGAGGGTTTAAATCCGACTTCGTCGATGTAACCTCAGGAGTTCCTCAGGGCTCACATCTCGGTCCCTTATTATACAATTTATATCTGTTCGATATCGTTAACTGCTTTTTAAATTCAAAATTCTTGTTGTACGCCGATGATAAAAAAATTTTTAGGAAAATAAACACATTGGAAGACTGCTTTTTACTTCAGGAAGACCTAAATAGACTCTCGAATTATTATGAAATTAATAAAATATCCGTTAATATCCAAAAATGTCAAAAAATATCATTCTCTCGTAATAAATCTATTATATCTTTCAACTACAAAATCTGCGATGAAATTATTCCGGCTGCTACAACTGTAAGGGACCTGGGTGTGATCCTTGATGAAAAACTTTCTTTTAACATACACATTGATACAATAACCCAAAAGGCATATAATAATCTAGGTTTTATTCTTCGCCAGGCAGATCCGTTTGATGATATTCTCTGTCTTAAAGTAATTTATTTTGCTTATGTTCGCAGCATCCTTGAATTTGCTAGTGTCATTTGGCGTCCAATATATAAATGCCACATCGAGAAAATAGAAAGGCTTCAAAAAATTTTTATTAAAAAATTAAGTTTTAAAACTAAATATAACCCATCGAATTACCCAGAGGCTTGTTTACACTTCAATATTAATACCTTAGAAGATAGAAGAAATCTTATTGATATGATGCTATTGCATGATATTGTAAGTAACAAGTTTGATTTTTTATCAGCGCTCTCAAATATCAACTTTTGTACACCTACTCAGAGAACTCGCCACACACCCCTTTTCCATGTACCGGCTGTATCAACAAATTATCTTAAAAACACACCATTTCTAAGACTTCCCAACGTTTTCAATAAAAAATTTTCATCTGTTGACATTTTCCACTTATCTCGTGCTAAATTTAAAACTGCGATCCTTGATTTGATTAATTTAGAATATAAAAAATAATTTGCACACTTATTTACACTAATTTCTACATATAACACACTCTGTCTCTCACACGCACACACACACACACACACGCACACATACACACACACTTTCATTTTCAAAAACTCACATACATACACATTTACACATACTTGTTTCGGGTTAAAATTTGCTATTTAATTATAATAATCAATTCTCATTTTGTATTGTTTTAAGTTCTTTAAACACCGTTTCTATAATTCTTTATGTTTGTCACTTACGTTGATCGGATAATGGTGTACCTTGTTATTGGCGTACTTAATTATTAATTATTCTTTATTGTATTATAAGCTGTAAGGTACCTTTTTATAAATAAAATAAATAAATAAATAAAATACTTATATAAGTGTCTTTTTGAGATTATATTTTGTCATTTTACATTTCATTATATACAATACTATTCCCTTATTCTAGATATTTCGATCTTTTACAAAATATACATAGATTACAAAACTAATACTACTTCAGTACAACAAAGCTTGCATGATTTTTGAAGTGAAACTTCTTTATCGGGGTTGGAAAAAATTTAGTGTAAAATTTTTCGTTACGCGTGACATTTTTCCGTTACGCACCATCTTTTTCTTATCCCTACCACGCGTGATTCGACGTATTTCTGTAAAGTTGCATAAAGTAAATTATTTTTTGAAAAATAAGGTCATAAAGAAGTTTCACTTCTTACGTGTGTACACTAGTACACGCACACATTTTTTTTAAGACCTGTGGCCGTACTATGATCTCTTATTTCCAGACAGTTTACGCCATGAATTGAACCGAGTGGTAAATTCATATAGATAATCCATAAGCTGGTTATTGCGATCATAATATGAATTTGCCAGTCAGTTCAATTGACGGCGTAAACTATCTGGACAATAAGAGGTTGTAATACGGCTCCTGATAGCGTATTTTACAATTATTAATATACTGTTCAATATTATTTTGAAATAAAAACCTAAACCGCCTTCAAATTAAATGGGGAAATACGTTCACCCGAAAGTTATGAGGTAGCCAAAGCAACTACAAAAAAATATACAGTGGAATTTAGAGCCTCCTCTTTTTTGAAGTCTGTTAAAATATTTTTAGATCTACAAAAGTATTGACATATATTTTTTCTAGTCTTTTTTTATTAGTTTTATTTTAATTTGGTGGTAAATGTTAAAAATATGTACTTAATGACGTTTCAAAAGTGCTTCTAGAAGAAGTCTAATTGAATAAATAAATGTTTGAGTTTGAGTTTGAGTTTGAGTTTGTAAAATACGCTTCAGCTCTGCTTTAACCATTCGAACCAAGCGACATACATTTACATTGCAATTTTTAAATCTAAGTTAGATATATAAATTCAGATCTTAAAATGACCTTAATAAGGCTGCTTTTCCACCAGAGATGTGCGAGGATGCGTAGCGAGGGATGTGTTTGTAAATAACCAATAGTATCGCTTCAAACGCTTAATGAAGGAATGGTGAAAAAACACCCTTAAACTGGTAAACGTGGCCGAATTAAACATATATTTACAGCCAAATATACGACAAAAGATGTAGATAGTCAGTTGTCAGCTGTCTCTTTTTCACTCAAGATAGTTAAATCATGCCATCTCGCTTTGACGTCATCGTGTGTGCGTAGATCGAATGTTGTGTTGGTAACCTATCTACACCTTTTTATTTGTCTTTACGAAACACTGGTAAATATGGCCGAATTAGTAAAATTATATTTAAATCCTTTAAAATCATTGCTAATTAATAAAAAAGAGCGTATGTGCCGAGCACTCGTGTCAGAAGTGAAACTTCTTTGGCAAGATTCAAAGATACCAAAATCATCGCCTTACCCCATGACGTGACGATATTGCCTTGACGCGACCTTGAAATTTTACTCTCGACCTGCCTAAAGAAGTTTCACTTCAAAAAGAATTCGTAAGATCCATGCTCGCGCTAGTCTTTTATCTCTTGCACACTTCGCTTGTTTTACATAAGACAGAATGTGAAAAACATTTTAAACTGGACAAAATACATAATATGTACTAATAAAATAATGATTAGGTATTTGTGACAAGGTTCCAAACAACCTAAAAATAATATAGAACTAGGTATAGCAAATTGTTTAATCGTGTCATATTTCGAGATAGAATTAGGAGCAATGCGCTAAATATTTCATAGTTGAAACTGTAGTAATGAAACTCAGACTGAATTTTATGACACAAACAGATATTTCCAGTCTATTTTTCTCCCAAAAATATTTCTTCACACCTTTTTAAGTTTGACGATGTCTATCGGCCAGTTTCTGAATTGATTATTTTATGTTAAGAACGTCTCAAACCATGCTTAAAAGCTGCTTTAATATTTTGTGTGTGACATACACTTTCTTAAACCTTATTCCAATCAATTTTCAATGTTTAAAACGGCCGAAAGACATCGCCTAACTTAAAAAGGTGTTTCTGTGACGAAATTTTTGAAAGATAAATAGATAAAAACAAAAAAAGTGTGTGTGCCGACCATACGTGAGAAATGAAGCTTCTTTAGCAAGATTCAAAGATATCAAAATCGTCGCCTTACTCCATGACGTGACGGTATTGCCATGACGCGACCTTGAAATTTTACTCTCAACGCGCCTAAAATTTCACTTCAATAATATTCTGAACAAATTGCTACACCTAGTTTAAAATACGCTCTACTACGCAGCCGATTCCCGACTTTCAACTATTGCTATAAGGGCTTGTTTGTCCTTCTTATTTTCACAGGCACATCCTATCAAAGCGAGTAGATGCTTATTAGAGTACTCCACATGTTCCCTGACGAAAGATTCTAGTTCATTCCGAGGCAAATAATACGCTTTAACATATCTATCGACATATTCCTGAAACGGCACTGGCTTTAAACCAGATATCTTCTCCAATTTCACGAATAACTGCCTATAATCCAACTGCATGAGCCCCCGACCACCGTTCGAACATTTCGTCGCGTTAGAAAACCCTTCCACTAACAAGTGCACTATAAACTTCGACACCATAGCCCAAACCGAGTTTATAACCTCAAAATTGAGAGTTATCTTCGACGATATATTCTCCAACCTTAACGCAAACACTTGAATTTTCCGGGTTATCATATCTACATAAGGACTATGTTCTACTGCGACGTTTTTAACATCCCACCTTACTTGAGACATGGCTATTAAAGCTGATCTTGCATCTAATGCTTTAGACGCAGAACACATGTATACAGGCATTCGTAAATCTGTTACAACCGCTAGGGTATTATCTCTAAAATGTTCTAAGATCATCTTTTGGTGCTGCGCGACTATCGACTCTAAATACGGTTGTAAAATCTCAAATTGCTTCGACAAGAATATCACACTTTCAACCCCGACTATTCTTTCGCTTAAACCGTGCAAATTTGCTTCACTGTTCATGTCCAAATGCTGTGGTATATTTGGACTGTCATATGTTTTGTCGTCTCCATAAATACTGTTTGATATTCGCTTTAAGGCTGCGTTTAATTTGGACGTATATAGCGTTGATGAAGATACATCTAGATCAGACGTGAAAAACAAATGCACTGCGTAGAAATAATAATCAAATAGTTGGTTCATTAGCATTATAACTTCCAGCGAGATTTGGGGTAAATATCTGCTTATTTGTAAGTACTGCCCGCAATTTCTTAGTACAGATAGCGTTGTATTTGTGACTATTATGCTATCTTTGATCTTTGACGGACTCATTTGATTTGTGACGTCATTTCTATCGGCGTCGTCCACAAAATCTCTTTTTAACTCATCTGGCTCTTCATCTGACTCGTCACTTGGGTCTGATTCTGGTTCCAGACCGAATATATCATCATTTGTTATATTATCATTTCGGAATATTTCAAACGGTGTTCTAGACGTTTTCTGCGTGAAGTACTTCGATATATACACGCTGTCTTCTTGTGAATGGACGGAAGACGTCGCATCGGATTGCGAACTTTTCATAACCACGTCCGATTTTGCCTTAAAATAGCGCTTAAACTGTTTGAATTCTTGCAAATTTAGCAGCGTAAAGGTGGACTTTACGGGACACTGTTCCCAACCTTCATTCTCTAAGAACAACTTTAGTTCTTCCATCCTTCCTTTATGGTAGTTCTTTATATACGAAACGCTTTGCGTCTTTATAAAATCTTGTAACAGGTCAGATGTGTCACCACAAAACACTTCAGCGACTTGTGTCAATTTCCGTAATATTCCAAGCATTTGTATGAATTTCTCAAACGGGTATTCCTCCAATCCTGAACTCTTGAGAAACGTGGACACTTTATTTTGAACGTCATGCCATATCCTTATCAGACCAGCTTTTAACTTCTGCTTTATGTACTCCCGACTAACATTTTTCTCTATATCGAATACATTGGACGAACTGGGCGTCGCTTCTTCGTGTTTTGCATACCAATTTACTAGGAGATAATAACTACGCATCACTTGAAATAACTTTTCGCACAAATTTAAAAGACATATATGAGCTTTGTTGGTAAAAACCGCTTGGCACATATCTTGAAACTTCATTTCTGACGTATCGTTTAGAAACGGTTTGATCGCTTCTATGGCCGATTCGTTGACCGCTGACGAGTAATGCATGTGCAGTTGTTCCATAGCCGCTTGAGTTTTGCCCAAAAGGTCATATGCCTTTTTTAATTTTTTAAACACATCTTCATCGAAGTTATAACATATACTGGATAGGACTGAATCTAATTTCTCCTCAGTCATATCTAGTGTATCTTGTAGTCTAGAAGCTAAGTCCGCAATACACGTATATTCTTTGTGATTCGCGGCTGCTTTTTTGCTTTTCAATATAAGCTCTATCGCTTCATAATATTCCTTCTTGACTAAAAGGTCAGCGACATCTTTTTCCACACTCCTCAAGCTTCGTAATAATTCTAGAGATTTGAGCACTGATTTTATTATTTGTCTCTTTCTAACATTAGCTAGTATGACGAATGTGGACACAGTAAGATGGTTGGAAGCGATTCGTAGATTTTCGCGCGCTTTCTTGCACGTTTCTACCGTTTGTGCCAATTGCTGTTTGATGTTTTGTATTTCTTCGAATTCTCGGTCACAATTGTCCCGTTGTTGGGATATGAGGTGCAGCGCTTTGCCGGAAACAACCTGAAATTGTGATATTAAAATTTTATTCAAGTAACACTGACATTTCATTGTAAATTTACTTACTGCTTTCCGAATCGGTGGTAAATTTTAAAATATGTAATGATGTTTCAAAAGTGCTTCTATAAGAATTCTAATTGAATAAATAAATGTTAGAGTTTGAAATTAAGTTTTATAGCATTAACCCATTGAGCACCGAACGGCCAGATCCGACCGCGACACAATAGATTTTCTATTGTGTCTGTGATTCCGGGGCCTGATGGATTAATTTTATTTATTTATTTTGTGTAAATAAAAAAGAGCGTGTGTGCCGAGCACACGCTTCACGAGTGAAACTTCTTTGGCAAGATTCGAAGATACCAAAATCGTCGCCTTACTCCATGACGTGACGGTATTGCCGTGAGGCAACCTTGAAATTTTTTTCTCAATGCGCCAAATAAGTTTCACTTCTGACACGTGTGCTCGGTACACACACTCTTTTTTGGTTTATTTATGTTGTAGTTAGTAACGTAAAATGTCTATTACATAACTTAAGTCATAATAAATTTACGAAATTAATATATTATCACTTTCATCATCACCTGTTGCTGTCGTTTAAGCTTGGTGAACATTTGTTCAATCTCATCACAATTCAACGGTGATGGTGCGTGTTCTAGCGCGTATCGAGCTGCATCAAACTCGGACGGCGGTGAGAAATATACGTGCTCTATTTCTTTTAATACCTGTAATATGAGATTTTAATAATCTGTAGTATCTATACTAATATTATAAAGCTGAAGAGTTTGTTTGTTTGTTTGTTAGAACGCGCTAATCTCAGGAACTACTAGTCCGACTTGAAATTTTTTTTCGGTGTTAGATAGCCCATTCATTGAGGTAGGCTATTATAGGCTCTATATCTCCACGCTGAGACAGTCAGGAGTAGAGCAATGCGTATATAAATTGTAAAACTATGAAATGACGATTCAAAAGTGTTTCTAGAAGAAGTCCAATTGAATGAATAAATATTGAGTTTGAATAACATACATAAATTTTAGGGAACCTTACTTTCTGCTCCACAGATTATTGACGGAAAATTGTAGCTAATGCATTGTCATTAAATAAATCATATTTCATATTAGCTTTCCAGCCGCGGCTTCGCCCGCTTTTTCAAACACGTAATAAATTATATACCCAAACCTTCATCATGAATCACTCTATCTATTAAAAAAACCACATCAAAATCTGTTGAAAAGTTTTAAAGATTTAAGCATACAAAGGGACAGAGAAACCGACTTTGTTTTATACTATGTAGTGAACAATCCAAACTCTATCTAAAAACAACTATTTCTAAATACATTATTTTAAAAATACCTCCAACTCAGCGGCAGACTGAGCAGCAGTCAAGGATCGAGAATTAACTCCTGGCGGAGCATGCCTATTCTCCATGTTGTTTTCTTGTGAAAACATTATGTAATCTGAAAGAAAATAATTATTAATTATTAAACTATACTAATAATATTATAAAGCCGAAGAGTTTGTTTGTTTGAACGTGCTAATCTCAGGAAATATTGGTCCAATTTCAAAAATTCTTTCGGTGTTAGATAGCCCATTTATCGAGGAAGGCTATAGGCTATGTATCATCACCCTAAGACCAACAGGAGCGGAGCAATGCGGGCGAAACCCCGGATAGCTAGAGAATATTAAAGGACCACAATATACCAACATAATAAGTTAATAACATAGGTCCCACATCCACTTAAGTATTAACTTAAAAGTTCAAAACAAGATACAAATATTCATACTGAGGAAAAAAAGTCATACCTTCATAAAATCTTGTGAATCTATAACACAATTAAATTAAATTGAGTTGGATATACTTTCTAATTTACAGGCTTTTGACATCGTGTGTATAGGAACACTAAAGCTTAAATCAAAGTGTTAAACATAACTGTATATTATCCTAGATATCGAGTGTTCGTTTATGCAAATATATAAGTTAATGCACCTTTTTACTTATTAAGGTGTGAGAACAACGTTGTGTAACTAATGAAACAATAAACAATACGCACCTTTGTTCTTAGACCTTTTTTATATCAAAAAAATAGAAAATAGAAAGGTATTTAAAATTACTTCAACATTCATGTTTTTGAGATTTCCAGTTAGAATTATATTCATTATTTGTACAAATCAGCGTCATTTATATAAATATTTAGAAGTAAACATGAGTCATGTCTATTTTATTGAAATACCGCAATTCACAAACATTAAAATTGCATTTTGCTTGATTTTAGTTTTCACATATGTCAAATAGTGTTTGACAACTGTATCAACTGTCAACAAGCGAAATTTGATTGTTACATTCCGCTTTAGAATCATTACAAATAGACAATATTTTATGAACAAGTATTTCATTAACAATTTAAGCTCTTAAGCAAATTTTAAAAAGATTTCATTTAAAATTGTTCAGTTTAAACATGATTAGAAAAATGGTACATAATTGTAATAGCGTTTTATCAAGAAAAAAAAATATGCGTAAATCGTACAGTATCGTAATGAACGTAGAGCTGAACATATCATTGTTGTAATTCGGATACTTTAATTGAATATTTTACAACAGTTTCTATATGTTACTGCAAAATACTTTTTTCTCTGTATTGCTTTCATACAATAATTATTGATATCTTTATATTAATTGATGCTTTATGTGCGAAATTAAAATGAAAAACCAAATAACACATATTTTTACTTTTATGTTATTTTTACTGATGTTATATTTCTTACGGATAATAGTTTAAAATGCATCTAAAAATTTAAACAAAATACCGTTAATAAAGTATACCTCAAAAAACCACGTCCGGTGGTGAGAGTAATGGAAACGTTATTTAAGATTTATCTTTTTGTGTATAAAAGTCATATTACATACAAAATATATAACAGAATAAAAAAACTAGAACAGAGAATTTAGCCCTTATTTATGCTGATACCGACGACGCTGATACAAACAAGGAACTGAACAAGTAATATGTATTATAATAAATGAATAAGGATTGTCCAATCCTTACAATTTCTAATCATCTAATATCTTGTACGACTATTCGATTTTGACTGAAGGACACGTCTCTAGAGCAAAATTTTTATTTAGTAAAGAAAATCAGTGGGTCGACACTTAGAACATCGTTTTGGTTAGGCTTACATTATCAAGCAAATTTAAACTTCATTCAATTGACATAGAGTTCAAATTATTTTGTACTTTTCCAAGACCTAAGGTCAAGTCTGGCCTGCCAACATTTAGAAAAAATAAAAATATTTCTAATGTTGGCCTCTCCGATGTAATCATATAATAAAAGATTTAATATTTCAGTTTTACTTATTTATTATTATTTCTTCTTTTTTTTTAAACCTTATTTTTGTACATTTTAATTTTTAGCTAGTACAATAATAAATTGTTTCTTTCTTTCTTCGATTTCTTGTCAATGGTTAAGACTTAAGCATAGACAACGTCTTGATGTTGATTTGTTGTTTGAAATTTGAATTCAAAATGGCGTTTTATTTTATTGTTTTG
>CAJQZN010027594.1:0-21930 GCA_907164685.1 Colias eurytheme | reverse complement strand
TATATATATATACCTATATAAAATTTTCCTTGGTCACGGCATCACGCGTGAACGGGTGGACCGATTTCGATAATTCTTTTTTTTATTATATTCCTCGAAATACGAGGATGGTTCTTATGTACGGAAAACGTAAATATGTACCACGAGCGAAGTCGGGGCGGAACGCTAGTAATATATAAAATAATTAATATTTTAGGAATTAATAAAAGACATATATATTAAGAAACATTTATTTTATTTACCCTAATACATAATACTTTTCCTCTAAATTCCAATACTTCAATACTGAAATTCATTAACAATAAAACATAAAATTGATTCATTTAAATTAATTATAATTATTATATGTAACAAATTACATGTATATTAAATAAGTATCACCTCTTGACTTAGTTTAAAATCTTTAATTTCTAACGGTCTTACTAATAAAAGTTACCCATTCGCTTTGCAATGGATTGGTTATTGCAATAACCTGTCTTGTTTTTATGATTGACATTTCATGTGAGCAAGAGCAGGACACAGCTATGGTAGAAAATAGTAGAAATTTATTCATTGTTTAACTTTTTATTAGTAAGGCCGTTAAAGTATAATATAACGCAGTTCATATAAATTTATAAAGAATAGAAAAATTTTAAAAATATAAAGCATTTGAATGCTATAAAACCAAAAATATAAAGTCAACATAACGCAGTTCATTAAAGAAACGAATCTTCAATGGCGGCGCTTATCAATCCTCTCGCTTACACACGGCCGTACGGCATGCAAAAAAATATGGAAAAATACAATCACTAAAATGTATTTGATTTTTCCCTATAATAGTTTTTATCATAAATTTACAATGACAATAATTATGCATTTGCGAAAGTAAATAATGTTTTATTGGAATTTGACAAAATATGTTCTTTGGGAAAAGTTGTTCAGCTTTATGGCAGTTTATGGGCTCATTACAAATATTATGGGGATTTTGTTACATTCTGTATACGTAAATATGATAATTCATTTATATACACAAATACCATAACAAAAAGTTTGTCAACAAACAATTTGAAATAATTATCCATTTACGTGATTTCCGTTTTTTTTTCTGCTGACTCTACCATACGTCAGTGTCAGCTTTGGCCGCCATTGAAGATTCGTTTCTTTAATGAAACGCAATATACTTGCGTAAAATCAAATACTATCTTAAAGATATATAGAATAATAATAATCAGTACAATCTCTTCCAAAAAACATAAAAATTATATCAACTTTCTTGTTTATCTGTAGAATGTGAAGTTTTCATATGTTTACGCACACTGTATGGCGATTTAAAAGTTTTACCACATATTTCACAGTTATGCCCATTCCCACTATAATGCACCCAAGTCAAATGACTCTTAAGCGTCTGATTATTTTTAAATGTTGAATCACATAAACCACATTTGTGAGGTTTACATTTTTCTGCATGTGCTATGAGATTCTTTTCCAATTTAAAAGTATTAGAACACCTAAAACATTTATATTGAAAATCCTTGGTTTGCTTGGTTTTCAATTTTTCATGAATATACGACTTGTGGTTTTCCATATTTTCGACGGAATTAAAATATTTGCAACACAGATCGCACTTCACTTTTTCGTGACTATGAACTTTTTTTATATGAACACTGTAATAACATAGTCTAATACTTTTGTCACAATATTCACAGGTTTTAAACTGCCTATTATGTATATTCAGTATATGATGCCTAAAATTACTCAATGATTTGATTATTACACCACAGATTTCACATTTCGCTTCTTTATTTGGATGTGTTCTTAAGTGCGATCTCAATTTTGTACTTTCTATATGTTCCTTACATATAGGACATATTGATTTATTATTATAATCATATAAAATACAGTCTATTTTGTGGTTTTCTAAATCGTGATGTGTTGAGAATTTGCCGGAACATGTCTTGCAAGAATATTCGTCACATTTATCGAGTTTTAATATCAAATGCTGTAAGTTGTGTTGTAGAAATGAATAGCTGAAATGAAAAACAAATTTTGTTAAATATTTACGGCCTTACTTATAAAAAGTTAAACAATGGATAAATTTCTACCATTTTCTACTATAGCTTTGTCCTGCTCTTGCTCACATGAAACGTCAATCATAAAAACAAGACAGGTTATTGCAATAACTAATCCATTGCTTAGCGAATGGGTAACATTTTATAAGTAAGACCGTTGATGTGCAGACTTTTGAGCCTTGATATAAATGTTACTTATATTTTATTGTAGGATAATCAAAATATTAATCCAATTGAAGCATCAAAAATGGTAACATAAAGATAAAAAAATATAGTTGAAATAAGATGATATTAATATCCAAATTATGCTAAAAATAATAAAACATAGTTATTTATTATTACCAAAAGAGAATCAACAAACATAAATACATAGCTTTTTATTATTATATGCTACTTATATATAATAAAGGCGAAAGTTTGTAAGAATGTATCCATTCATGTCTGTTACTCTTTCACATGAAAGCCTCTGATAGGATTTTGATGATACTAGGCACAGATGTACTAAAATAACACATATTCTGTGGGAAAATATTTAAATACTAGTTGTGCCCCACGGTTTTATCCGCATTGCTCCGCTCCTATTGGTCTTAGCGTGATGATATATAGGAATTATAGGGCTATCTAACATTGAAAGAATTTTTCAAATGGGACCAGTAGTTCTTGAGATAAGCGCATTAAAACAAACAAACTCTTCAGATTTATAACATTAGTATAGATAAATATACAAACCTATTGGGAAATATTCCATCACAGAGAGAACACAGTCTCGGTGCTTCAACTATCAAATCTTCATAATTAGTTATCACCACAAAGTTCTCTTTATGCAATAATTCTACGTCTATCGTTATTTCACCTTCATTTTTAGGTGTAATTGTGTTTGTGTCATCTGTGTCGACAAATTCAACTTTGACTTCATACGGACAATCTAATTTATTTATTGTTGTCATATTTTTACTGATTGAAAAGCTGGCGAGCCTGAGCAAAGGACCGAGATATCTGGAAGAAAATACTGGACCAGGCCAATGCCCTCTTGCGGCTGTAGAGCCTCAGTTTTTACTGATTGGTGTCCTGAAAATTAATTTTAACGAAATATTATTTTATGGGGCTTTACAACTTCAAATATATAAAAAATAGTGTTCTAACTTCATCTTATTTCTATCCTTAATCTCTATCTTGTTTTAAATCAGTTCTATTGAACTATTGTTTATGCCCGAATTGTAAAACTATTGTTTTGGCCTGAAATACCTATTTGCTTCCTATTTGTTTTCTTTGAAGTGAAACTTCTAGGGGCGTTGAGAATAAAATTTCAAGGTCACGTCATGGCTATACCGTCACGTCATAGAGTGAGGCGACGTTTTTGGTATCTTTGAATCTTGCGAAAGAAGTTTCACTTCTGAGAGGTGGGCACACACGCTCTTTTTATATTGATAGTATTATTACCTTGTACACTATTCTCCTTTTACTGAAAATATTTGTCAGTAAATATAAATTTTATTGAACTTTACATTTTACAACTGTAAAAATGAAATTGAGTTCGTACTTCGTAGTTTTGACTGTCGGTCACTGACCTGAGTGTTTGACAGTGACACTGTGACACAAATGTGAAATGACAGATAAGGAATCCTTTTTCTCCTTGGCAACACGATTTACTAACGAGAATGAGCTAATTTCCGAAAATACAGTTTGTCCGTTGTTGTATCTCGCATCAACCTAGAATAGAAAGCTAGATAAGCGGCTAAATATTGATAGAGGATCACAATGGTATTAAAAGTAAAAAGGTTTATTTATTAATTAACGCTCCGGAAGTGGCAAGTCACAATATGACTTTCTTGGCATTTTACTCCTTATATCTATAAGATTTTACTCATGATATGTACGTATACCATTTGTATGGGTACGTCGGGTACACAGGTCGGGTACGTATTTGAATCATGCCATGTTATTTTGACGTCAAATCGTGTGTGCGTGTTGCCGTAATGCAGTTCCCGGACAGTAATGCAAGCATGAAGCATGGTATGCATCTACGTGAATTGTCAAGCTGCATGAACGTCTAACAATCCATACTACTATTATAAATGCGAAAGTAACTCTGTCTGTTACTCAATCACGCCTAAACTACTGAACCAATTTGCATGAAATTTGGTATGGAGATATTTTGATACCCGAGAAAGGACATAGGCTACCTTTTATTGCGAAATATGTACCACGGGCGAAGCCGGGGCGGACCTCTAGTATCAAATATATTATAATGCATTTTTAATTTTTTACAGTTCGCTTCTAGCCCGAATATAGTGCATGAAACACTCTAAACTTTTGCATGACGACATAAAGAAATAAGCTTGTTCCATTTTAATAGACCATGAAAAATTACATTTAACAAAGATGAATCCAGTCCTTCAACTTTTGAACGGACGATTTATGGAAGCTGATGGTGAACTAACAAAAAAAAAACAGATAACTCTTAGATATTTTTTTTTTATTGGGTCTGAATCCGAATCTGGTGTATATTTCGGATGTTATAAAATAAAAAACAACAAATACTTTATCAGTTTTATTAAACAATTCATTTATTTACACAATATACAGAAAAACTGTTTAAAGAAATAAAAAATAAATATTAAATACATTATAACAAAACATTGCTTATTCCAAATAGAACAAAAAATATAAATGCTTTAAAAACAATAATATATGAGAGACCATTTCTATTTTATAGTAAAAGACATGAATTAAAATGAAAGGCCATTTTTATCAAATTAAACGAACGTACCTTATTGGTTAAAATGTCACATACGCTCAGTAGATGGCGTGGAGTGTCCACATTTACACTGAAAATCATTGGTGTAATAAAAAAATACGTGTGGCACAGCGATGCGATGCTATGCAATACGGTAGTTATTGCATAGCATCGCATCGCTGTGCCGGTTGGAGTGGGGGGTGTTAGGTTTTCTCGTTACGGAATTTTTACATTCGGTCGCCGCGCTCAAAGTCTGAGATAAAAGCTATGCAATAGCTTAAAACAACTAGACTCACAATCGTCTATTAAAAGGTTATCAAAATATGTCCGAGCGGCGTTGCATAGAAGTTTCATTCAAATTAGCACCTTATTTCGTAGCAGTAATGCTCAAAGTATACGCTCATCAAAACTCTGCCTAATATATGCGTAAACAGAGTTTTGATTGGGACAATTTGTGAGTGTGAGTATAGTTGTTTATTGTAGGTCACAGAATAACTACGATAAATCAGAAGAATCCCGTCTTACGATATAATAATTCGTATACTTTGAGCATTACTGCTACGAAATAAGGTGCTAATTTGAATGATTATTCTGATTTATCGTACTATTTTTACAATATAAGAAATTTACATGCAAAATAACTCCGTCTCACTCGCACGCTTTTACATTTGTTTGTATTTAGAGATATGAATATATACATGTATAACTTGGTATTCTGTACTAATTTGGATGTATGAATCCTCTTTTTAAATAAGGACTGTGATATACAAATATGTGCTTTATCTTGGTAGAAATACAGTCTAAAATATTTTTAAGTACATAGTATAGTATGTAGCTTACTATTGTCTACTTTTGATATTAACAGCTCTAAATCTATAGAAATTGCTAGAACCATAGAACGGGTACCCATCCCTAATCTGACTGGACTACGTCTAGCTTAACTTGCTTATAAAAAACTGAAAATCAGTTCGATTGATGTCATTTTGTGCTAAGAGAAATTGTCATAAGATATTTATTTAAATACAGATTAAATAATAAATATCTTTATTTTTACAGATAAAAAATAATATTTCGTTTTGCGTGTAGGAATAAATCACTTTTTAATAATTTTATGGAATATTATATATATTGGAATTCCTATTAATATAGAGATCTCAATTCTCTGGCAAGAAATTATTAAGTAAATGGGTAAAGATAACTGGAAGAGAATGCTTCTTAACGATTATTCCGTATTTTTATTTTCATACACATTATATTTTCTGTATCTCATATGTATGTATGTACAATATAGAATAATCAATGGAACTAATACATCTTTATAGTTCAGTTGTTTCAAGAAAAAAAAATATTTTTTATTATAAAAAAAATTAAAAAAGAGGTATGAATCGTAGTTTTTAGGGTTCCGTACCCAAAGGGTAAAACGGGAACCCTATTACTAAGCCTCCGCTGTCTGTCTGTCTCCAGACCGTATCTCATGTCTGGAGACAGACAGACAGACAGCTCGTGATAGCTAGCTAGAAATTTTCACAAATCATGTATTTCCGTTGCCGCTATAACAACAAATACTAAAAATTAAAAGAAATAAAACATTAATGTTCATCATAGTACGGAACACAGACAACCCCAAAAATTAAGTCATGTAGTTTTCGTATATTATAGCCTCAACGTTTTACTTCCCTAGAGATTCCCTAGAGCAACCGAGCCTTTAAAACAAATAAATCAAAAACAATTATTCTTAAGTTTATTATTTATTATTACTAGTGCCTAAACCTACTAATTGCAATACCCTACAAATTTATAAGTGCGTTGTTTCTATCAGTCATAATTATTTTTTTAAGTTAAAAACATTCTACATGAACTCAAAGGAATCATCTTCAAAATTGACAATTTCGTTCAAAGGGACCGAAATTTGAATAATTTGTTATTTGATTCACATTCCTAGCTTTTCCGTTGAATGGCTGAACATCATTCAGGCAATTAATTGAACAGCTGATTAGGGTAGTTGCCATAAATATTAATAGAACATTCCTGTTTTTTTTAAAGAAAATATAATATTGTTAGACGTAACTTTTGATTTAATATTTTTGTGGATGAATAGTTGTCACTATTTCTTGTCCGAACATGTTTAGCTGTCGAAAACTATAAATTGCCGCTTTCCTTTCGTGGCGCATTCGTACGAATCGTGCCTCGGGGCTCGGACGTTGTTTATACGACGTTTGACCCAACTACCCCTTTTTTTTTTTATAGTGGGGAAATCTTCCAAAGATACCCACGGCCCCCGGGGAAGGAGCCGTGGGTTATGTCGGATTCTTACCGACTAAAACCCCACTGTGTTCCGTCGAGCCGCTTTAATGATGGGGCCGCGGGTATTTGACCCAACTACCCTCACTTTATTAATGGTCGTTGACTTGCTGTGTTTTGTTATCAACTGTCTACATCAATTAGGCAGTTGTGTAGAATCGCAGTACATTTTTATTAAATTCAAACTAATATTTAATCCGGCACCCCGTATAATCTCTTATACCTATACTTAACTTGGCAAGTTGGTGTGAAAGGGATAAAAAAACAAACAGGCGTCATTCAAGGTCATATTTTCTTGTTACAAGTTAATGGTCATAGTGCAATCTCCAGTGTATTAGATATAAGCTTCTTGGCCATTACAATATATTATATACTCTTCTAACCTACAATTTGACACCTTCCACAGATGATAAATATCCACAGACAATTTATGTTACAGACCTTTAATAATCTATGATATTTCTCCACAACCCTAATAACTACATCTAATTTCTTGTTAGGAATTATTGCGTTCAATTTTTTATTTATTTTACGAGAAATTTACGATTGGAAAGCTTTTTAAAGAATTTTAGAGAAAATATTGCATATTTTCGAGAAATTTATACAAAAAGTCAGATTATGAATTTAGAGTTAAAATTGGATTTTTAATTATTGGAATCTGAGACTTCGTTCAACTTATCCATACTAATATTATAAATGCGAAAGTAACTCTGTCTATCTGTCTGTTACTCAATCACGCCTTAACTACTAAACCAATTTGCATGAAATTTGGTATAGAGATATTTTGATACCCGAGAAAGGACCTAGGCTACTTTCTACCCCGGGACATAGGATAGGTATTATCTCGGAAATCCCACGGGAACTCTGCGGGTTTTTCTTTGACTGCGCGGGCGATGCCGCGGGTGGAAAGCTAGTTCTAAATAAATCAGAGCTAAGGCATTGTAAATGCATGTTGAGTATATTAAAACGCAAAGAAAATTTTTGAAAAATTGCTAAATATTCTTTTTGGCTGTTTGTCCCGTCTAATCGTTGAAACGGGTGCACTGATATTAACGCGACATTCCCTTTTGGTAGTCTTACGTTATAAAGAGTAATTTCAAATTTGCTCAAAAATACAAAAAAAATATTGTCATAAACGCGAACAAAGCCGTGCACATCAGCTAGTTAAGATATCAGTCTATAGGACATAACTTGAAGTATACACCACTTATAGAAATGCAATAATATCTATACATCATCATCAGCCCATATACGTTCCCACTGCTGGGACACGCGGGCCTCCTATGAGGGTACAGGCCATAATCCACCACGCTGGCCAAGTGCGGGTTGGCGCATGACACATGTCGTCGAACTTTTTGATTCTTCGACATGTCGGTTTCCTCGCGATGTTTTCCTTCACCGTTCGAGCAGTGGTGATGTTACAACATGCGCAGATAAATTGAAAAATCAATTTATTTCCTGCGCGCTCGCCCGGTCTCGAACCCCGGACTTATCGATTCGAAGTCCGAGGTCTCACCACTGAGCCACCACTGCTCTATATCTATACATAATACATATATAAAAATAACTACGTTAAAAAAACCGTTCCGAAAGTAAAAAATAAAAAAAAGATTTGATATTATTAATTACTACATATTATTTAGTCGTGATATTTACTAAAAAGGTTTGATGTCGGTGCCAAGCCAATGTAAAACTTATGTAATAGGTAGTAGTTTTGATTTCATAAAGCCCGGTTTAGTCTAAACCAGTCAACCGATTTTGAAACCAACTTAATCTTATATGTTTCTAGAAGGTTCATATGCATGATCTTCCTACTTGTAAATTCTTCAAATAAATAAACATATTAAATTTCCAAAAAAATTCATTTCTTGCTTTTTAAGCTACAAGCATCTAAATTATACTATTACTTATTACGCTGCAATAATTAAATTTCAAAATTCGGTGATATTAATATCTATTTACAATTAATGATCTTTCATCATCATCATCATCGACAACATATTTAATTTTAAACCTTATATAATTTTAAAAAGTACCTACTAATTAATATTTTTTCTGTTATTCTATTGTATACATAATATTATGACAATATATAATATATAATTGTAATTCTGAAGAATTCATTTAAACTGAAATTTTAATATTTTCTACGTAATATGATATAATACAATAAATAACGACATATAAATAAAAATAAATACATTCCTTAGACACATAAAACTGAAAGAATAGAATAAATTTGATCGCTCTTGCGGTCACGAGTGGCTGAGTTGGTCAGGCATCCGCCCCGGATTGGCGCGAAAGGATGCGGGTTCGAGTCCCGCTGAGTGATCGAATTTTATCTATTCTTTATAAATTAAAAATTTATAAAAATAAATACGCGAAGTAAATTAATGCCAGAGTAAAATAAATTAAATGAACATCAGATATTATACAAGAAAATAAGTTTTGAAGTGAAACTTCTTTAGGCACGTTGAGAGTAAAATTTCAAGGTCGCGTCATGGCAATACCGTCAATTCATGGAGTTAGACGATTTTGATATCTTGCCAAAGAAGTTTCACTTCTGACACGTGTGCTCTCTTTTTTACTATAATATATATTTTTTTTAATATTCATCAGCCATAATTAAAACGAATAATGCAGTCCATCCAGTAAACGGTTTACAACCGGACCCTTTGCCATCTTGGTCCGAATACTGCTCCCAGAGGTACCCCGTCCTTTTGTATTGGTTTATTATGTTACCTATTACGAAAAAGAGGGTAATGTTTACGTGAATTGGTTGTAATTGTTGATATTTCGCGTAATTTAAAAGAATGGGAAGGCAAGTTTGATGGAGAATAGATGTTTTTTGGATATAAGAGAGTGTAGTACTTGATCAAAAGCTTTCTAAAAGTAAAGAGATGTAGATATTGTACATTCATGTTAGTAGGTACAATAAATATAATGGAACAAGAAATATGTACATATTTAATTTTTGTTAATGATGCGGGAATCGAACCCGTGTATTCAAGGTAAAAAAAATACTATAAATATAGCGAAAAGAGGTGGAAATGCAATGCAAATTGTCAGCTTTACCCGCATAAGGTACTGTTGACACTGACGACTAAGGGTCCTTACACACAAATTAGTAGCTAATCAGTAACTATACAGGGTGTAATCGTTAAGTGTGCACAGGCGATTATTCTATAACTATTGCAGATACATCAAAAAACTTTAAACTGATTAAAAAAACTTTAAGTGTTTGATGTAATTTTTTTGGATATTTCCCGTTTTATTTTAAAAAGTTACTATTGTCATTTTACTCATTAGGTAAAGGACTTTCGATATCAGTTTAAAGTTTTTGATATCTGCAATAGTTACGGAATAATCGCCTGTGCACACTTAACGATTACACCCTGTATAAGGGCCTGTCCACACTCACCCACAACATTTTGCTTCAACCAGATCCAAATGCAGATCGTCAGCTTTACCCGCATAAGGCCCTTCCACACTAGCATAATGTTTGAGGGCGGATACAGCTAGATAATTTAGGGTCCTTTCACACAAATTACTAGCTCATCAGTAATTATATAAGGCCCTTTCCACACTCACCAACAACATTTTGCTCCAGGCACCTGTGTTTTAGGGCCAATACATACAGGCAGGCCAATCATATAAAGGCGTTTCCACACTCACCCACAACATTTTGCTTCAACCTCCTATGCAAATCATCAGCTTTACCCGCATAAGGCCCTTCCACACTAGCGTAGTGTTTAAGGGCCGATACAGCTAGATAATTAATGTTGATCCACACTTGACCGCGCCAGTATGGAGGATCGTGTTCTGTGTTCCTTTTCATATATAGAGGCGCTGATTTTGATAGTGACCTGAAGATTACAATTTTATGATTTAAAAAAAATGTTTTAAGTTTGTAAATAACGTGTGTATATACTAATATTATAAAGCTGAAGAGCTTGTTTATTTGAACGCGCTAATCTCAGGAACTATTGGTCCGTTTTGAAAAATTCGTTCGGTTTTAGATAGCCCATTTATCGATGAGGCTATAGGCTATCAGGCTAAGACCAACAGGAGTGGAGCACTGCGGGTAAAACCGCGGAGCATAGCTAGTACAATAATTAATTACTGACCTGGAAAGTAGTAACATAGATAAGTAACATGAGGACTATTATATAAAGGGACGATTTGATATTTTTATTTGTTGTGAAAAATAGGTTCAACCGAATTTAATGAGACTTTCACAGAATGACAAAATTCTGTAGAAATATCAAATACTAGCGGTCCGCCCCAGCTTCGCGCGTGGTACATATTTACGTTTTCTCTACATAAGAACCATCGTCGTACTTCAAGGAATATAATAAAAAAAGATTTAACGAAATCGGTTCAGCCGTACACGTGATGCCGCGACAACGCGAAACGGGTTTCATCTTATATATAAAATTCTCGTGTCACAATGTTAGTCTGCATACTCCTCCGAAACGGGTGGACCGATTCTCATGAAATTTTCTGTGCATATCGGGTAAGTCTGAGAATCGGCCAACATCTATTTTTCATATGTACCACGGGCGAAGCCGGGGCGGACCGCTAGTTTTTATATACACCACTAGTTTTTAATCAGTACAAAAAATTTTACAGGGTGTTAAGTATCTTTAACCAATCATACTTGTGTAAGAAATAATTAAAAACACTAACAAACAGAAATGTCCCAAAATTGTCCACATAAATATGTAAAAATTGTTAAACCTATAATTTAATCAATGACCCACACTAGGTATTGTGTTGTAATTTTCTAGCGTACGATTTCGAGTAGGTCCGCCGCACAGATCCATTGATAAATTCCGGCAAACTCGCGTCGAGGCTCCGCCATTCCTCACCCCGCCACCCCCTTTCCCTCTGCGGCCTGCGCCCGCGTCGCACCCCAACGGCCCCCCGCTCCAACGCGACAACGGACAAACAGTGCCAAATTGTTAGCGGAAGTGAAAACTTGCTTTTTTTCGTCGCGTTTGTTTACGTTCTTCCCGGTACGATGTCATATCAATTCACATCACGGGATTATGCTTCGTGCGTTCTTTTTGAGTGGAGAAAATGCGAGTGCAGCAGTACGTATGTACAGATAAGAAGTACCCGAGTCCCGAACGCTCGATCGCCAAATGTACGAACTGTGGTAAATGCTTACCAGCAGGCGTTGTCACAAAATGTTTTCGTGTAATGTACTAGCGTATTTTGAAGAGGATCCTCGACGTAGTACGAATGTCGAATAACGCTGCGGTTCATGAATTTCTCACAGCGGAGTTTGGAAGTCAGTGGATCGGTCGAGGCGGGTCTGCAGCTTGGGCTCCTCGCTCACCTGATCTCACACCCTTGGACCTCTTTTTGTGGAGTGAAATTAAGTGAACAAAAGTGAGCCGGTTAGTGTCGAACAATTAAAACAGCGCATATTGGATGAAGTGAAAAGACAAAAAAAACGTACTTCTCTCGTTAAAAAACAATTTAATAAAACGTTCACGTCTGTGTATTGACAATGGTGGTGGACATTTTGAAGGACAATTGAAATACTTGTAAGGTTAGTTAAGATTATTGTAAATACCAGCTGATTCTAACTTCTTAAATACGCCAAAATCGTTTTTTCTTTCATTACAAATTAGGTATTGTAAAAACAGCTGATTCTAACTTCTTAAATACGCCAAAATCGTTTTTTCTTTCAATACAGATTAGGTATTGTAAATAGAGCTGATTCTAACTTCTTAAATACGCCAAAATCGTTTTTTCTTTCAATACAGAATAGCTTATTTTATTTTGATATTGTTTGTTTTGTAATTACATACCTACGTACCTATTTAATTTATTGTAAAAAGTAATTATGCTGGTCCTAAGCCTGGATGAAGTACCTATGAAGGGGAGATTTGAATTTAGGAATTAAACTAAATAAAGTTAGTAACTACCTACATGTCTTGTTTCATTTTATTGTCCAAGGTTAGGTAATACTATCAACGAATAAGTCAATGAACTCTGCAATGTGTCTATGATTTTAGTGAGACTTTCTTAAATAAACAAATGGTTATATCTTTGCTATTTATCGATATTATGTAATTCTTACATCATACATATGATAATAATGTATTCGCTAATATGTCCTTAAAGTTTTTGTACTGATTAAAAACTAGTGGTGTATATAGATTGGATTTGCAAAATATTTCAGAAATTATTGCGTAGTATAATTCTGAAAAATATTCGTATATTTTTATAATTTCCTTTATAAGTAAGAAGATTATTAATTAGGGACAGGCATGTTACAATAACCCTTAAGGCGCGGGACACATACAAGCGCCCGCGGCGCGCTGCATCGGGTGCGCTGTTGGCATTTTGTATGAAATAATTTGGGGCGGCGCAACCTTGGCACAACCGTGGCGTGCCGTCTCGACGCCTGTCCAAAATTCTTTCATACAAAATGTATAAGAAGCACGTGGTGCAAAACAGAGTCAAGAGGTGCGCTTATGGCACGCCCGCGCCCGCGCCGCTTGTGTTTGACCCGCGCCTAAAACCATGCTTTTCATACAGTCGGATAAATACTTACCTTAAACCATAAGGCGACCACAATAAGTCCGGTTTGTCCAACATATCAAGAATTTTGCCCAACTTCACACTTTTCGGACTCAACACTTTGAGCAACATTGGAAAGAGAGAGATGTAGCCTGCGAAAGAGATAGATATATGATGGCGTGACATTTAAAGATTATTATATAAGAATGACTGTTTTGAAATTTGTACGGTTTACGTATTACATCGAATGTGGACTGTATTTAGGTCGCGTTATAAGCTGCTAATAATGCTATGATATTATGGGACAACTGGGAACACTTTAATTATCGCTAATAATTATATATAATTCACGCGGATTCGAGCGGATAGATTAGCACTCGGGCGCTGCTATGGAAGAACTGCGCTTTCCGGCCGGCTCGGCCGTCGCACGATAATAATGCTGAGGCAGCTTGACCTCATTTACATTATTGCTCAATAATTGTCATTAATTTAATGTAACTATGGATAATAAGTAATTTAAAATAAAATATATGTTCGTTGCTCGAACATGCTCCCGAGGCCCACAGAAGATATATATAAAATTTTATAAGTTTTGAAATGTTTGTAATGCATAATGATTATAGTTCCACCACTGATTCACTTATAGCAGAGCGTTTGTGAGCTATTGGAGACGTCGACCTATCGCTCCTTTTAAATCGCCCACTTGCCCATCGTCTGAGCCTGTTTTGTTCACATGATACTTCACTACACTCTCCCCGCTCGGGTAAGGGAGACGCACGAACACTAGTAACACTTTTTTGGTTCACACACACACTAGAATCGACACACTCTTGGGGTATTGTCCGAGACTGAATAGTTTGTTGCGCTGCTGGGACGCTCTGCTGTTGCGCTGCTGGGACGCTCTGCTGTTGGGCTGCTGGGACGCTCTGCTGTGGAGTCGCTCGACTCCTTCGCCACCACACGAAGAAAAAGATGCTTGCTAATATTGCTAGTGTTAGTGTTCCATACGACACTGCGTATTGGTGTAGGTCGTGTTTTGAAATACCTAAGGTATCCGTATTCTCGACAGCGTTTTTCATTATTTTTATTTTCTCCCCAAGAGTTTTTAATGATGCGTTGATATCTTCGTTGTCGGAGTAGTTTTCGATAGGCAGAGCAGAGTTAATCAGATTGTGAATGGGATTTAATTTGGTTTCTAATATGTCGGGTTTCAGATATAGCTTGTTTTCAAGTTGCTTAAATGAGTACAGTGTGATATCTTGTCCCTTTATTATGCATTGTTTGCTTAGTGATATAAGTCCGGCCTTGCTGACTTGGCGCGACTGTATGTCATCGTCACATATAATGCGTATGTGTGCCGTATCGCATTGAAAATATAAATATGTAGTTAGATCGTGTAATTGTATCCAACTACTTTTACAGCTGTTTATAATGTAATTACATTTATTATCTTTTATTTCGCAAAAACGTTCATTATTGCTAAAGCTTATTATAGGACCGTGCAATTGGCAAAAATAAATATCATTCTGGTTTTGGCATGCTTGTAGCTCGGCTAATGTTAATGTAATGTAGGCATCTCTCTTTATGTTTATAGAAATATATTCCGCTATTGGTTTTATGCTTATCATGTTGCTGTTAACTTGCTTCGGTATGGGTATCAATCTATATAGTTGGAAATTGTCCCGGCTAATTAATGGTATGAGTATTTCAAATATAAAGAAGTTTTCGGTAATTCTAGCTTTTACCTTTATTAATTTATAGATTTTATACAAGTCTGTATGTATGTTCTCTATGGGTAATGTGACGTCCTTGGGAATTTGACTTGATATAATTTGCAGCTCGTCGCGCAATTGCTTTGGTGACAATAAGTGTACATTTATCTGGCCGTGGTAAATATCAGTGGTAGTGTCCAATAGAGTATCTTGTATTCTCCGTAAATTCTGAATCAAATTGTTGCACGCTATTGCTGATAAGGTCACTTCCTGAATGGTCTCAATTTCTGATTGGATTACATTTGTTTTATTGTTTAGGATAATTAAATGCCTGTTAAAGATTTTGTATTGGGTTTCGATAGTTTTTTCAGTTCGCTTTAATATGTTGAATTCGGCTTCTATGACTGATGTTTGGTTCTTCCAGAGTTGGGTTATATGATTGGCGTTATTTTTAATGAGCTCGATTTCCTGTTCATATTTCTCAGCAAAGCTTTGATCAAGTACTCCGAATAATGAATTAGCCACTGAGCCGACCGCATTGAAAAGACCGCGCCGGGTTCTTGACCGCGCGTCGAAATGCTGATTCAGTAACAGCTGGTTGTAGTATTGCAGTTCATTGTAATCGTGACGTATTTGTAACAAGATAGTCTGGCAGTGATTCGATTCATTCATATTAGCGCAGGTTTTTTCTAAGTAATCCGATAAAAGATCTGCCGCTGTGTTCCCTTGCCAATATGGAGACATGTCAAAATATGCGATTAGCTTCCATTTGTCCCTAGCTAGTTGCATTTCGCCCATCGAGTCAAAGTATATGGATAGATTGCTTTCAAGCTGTTTTAACTTATATTCCGCTGTAGAGTACGATAAAATGCTCATAAAAAATATTAATGATAATACGACGCTTACAAGTTTTGAAGGAATATTTTGTCTGAATCGACTTTTCTTTCTTTCGCTTTTCAATTCGCTGCTGTTGTTTTGAATGATTCGACTTTCCTTTCTTTCGCTTTTCAATTCGCTGCTGTTGTTTGGAATGGATATATTATTATTTTGCTGATAATTGCTTTTTTCTTCGAGTGGTAATAATGATAACTTTACTACTGGCCGCTTTAAGATTCCATTTTTTGTTTTTAATGTAACGACTCTTACTAACCCGTCGCTCCCTGGATGGGTTTCTACTACTCGGCCCACTGGCCACTTCCCGGCTGGCATAATATCATCGTGAATAGTCACTAAATCCCCTATTTTGAGGTTCCTTTGAGGTTCTAACCATTTGCTTCGAACCGTCAACTGGCTGAGATATTCATTTTTCCAACGTTTCCAAATATCATTAAAAGTTTTATTTACTAAGTACCATCTAGTCCTGGCATCATGTGCTGTTTCTATTAAAGTATTCTCCGCTCGCTGATTTAAAAAATGTGAAGGTGTTAAGAAATCTAGATCTTCTACGTCTTCCGTAATTGAACATAAAGGCCTTGAGTTAAGGCATCCTTCTATCTGGGCAAGGATTGTGCTGTATTCTTCAAAGGTTAATGCTTGCTCTCCCACTACTCTTTTTATATGCTGTTTTAGGCTTCTTATCGATCTTTCCCAAATTCCTCCTGCGCTAGGCCACGATGGACAGTTCCAGTGCCATTCTATCTCCATTTCGGTGATTTCTTTGTAAAAACTATCGCTAAAATTGCTTAGTAATTCATTATATTCTTGTTGTATAATTTTATTTGCTCCGACAAAGTTTGTGCCATTATCTGAATATATATGCTTTGGGGTTCCGCGTCGTGCTGCCATGCGTCGCAGAGCCGCTATGAAAGTTGTGCTGCTAAGGTCAGAAACTATTTCTATATGTACCGCTTTCGTTACCATGCATATGAATAACGCTATGTAACCTTTCGTGGTTTTAACTCCTCGACCTTTATTAATCTTGACGTTGACGAATCCTGTAAAATCGACTCCTGTATGATAAAATGGAGGAGCTGGATTAACACGATAACTAGGCATATCTCCCATTAGTTGATGTAATTTCGCAGGCTCTCGCTTTTTACATGTGATACAGGTACGAAGTTGCTTTTTTGTTGCTCGATATCCCTTAACTATCCAGTATTTTTGCCTTAAAATTGAAATAGTAGTTTTTGCTCCACCGTGAAAAGAAAGTTCGTGTGCTTCGTTTATCAGTAGTTCCGTTAAACGTCCGCTATATGGAATAATTATTGGATATTTCATATCTTCGCTGATGTTTGCATTCTTTAAACGACCTCCAACTCTTAAAATACCATTTTCATCTAAAAATGGATTTAAGCTTAATAATGCACTATTCGATCGTAATTTATTTTCCTTTTTTAATTGCTCTATATCAGCTGAGAATTCAGTCGATTGAACATATTTAATAATTGCCGTTTTAGCTTTTCTCACGTCTTGTAATGTGAGATACGTCGGCCTTTGTTTTAATGACGGTGTAATCGCTCGTAATATCCATGCTAATACTCGTACTATTTTTAATAATGAACTATATTTGTTTAATAAATTATCTATTATGCTTGATGTGTATGTTTTTTGAATGATATTTACTTGTTTTCTTATTTCTAAATTTGTCATATAATTAGTGTGCTGCTGCTTATTTTTAAAATCTGAACTCAATAACCATTCTGGACCTTGCCACCATAATAAATTTTCTTTTAATTGTAATGCTGTTTGACCTCGACTCGCTGCGTCAGCTGGATTTTCTTTCGTTTTTACATAGCGCCATGATTGAGGTTGCATTGTTTCGTGGATTTTCTTTACTCGATTTGCTACAAAGGGCTTCCAACGGTCGGGGTTGCCGTTAATCCAACCAAGGGCTACCATTGAATCGCTCCATCCATATATTTCAACTTTCGTGCTGCTGATGCTATTTTTTATTTTATTCATTAATTTTGCTAATAACTCCATGGCACATAATTCTAATCTAGGTAAAGATACTTCTTTTTTATTCGGTACCAATCTGGATTTTGCTGCTATTATTATAGTTGAGATTGCGCTATTTTTTGCGACTCTGGCATATATGACGCATGCATAGGCTTTTATTGAGGCATCGCAGAACCCATGTAATTCAATTATGCTATTCTCATCACATTTATACCATCTGGGAATTTTAATACATTTTAACGTATTTAGCTCCTTTTTTATTTTTATCCATTCGCTTTTTATATCTTGGGAGACTGGATCACGCCATTCAAGATCTGCTTGTAACCATACTTTTTGAAATAAAATCTTAATTTTTGTTGTAAGCGGCGTCAACCATCCTAATGGGTCAAATAGCTTAGACATTTCCGATAATAATTTTCTTTTCGTTAACTTTGCTGAGTTTTCATATAATACGCTATCATAGTCGAATACAAATACGTCACTAATAGGGTCCCATCGTAGGCCTAATGTTTTCGGCGTGTTTTCCGTTTTAAACATAAATGTTGGTTGCTCGTCTCGTTCTTTGCTAGTTATGTTTTCAATGAGGCTCTTATCATTTGCAATCCATTTTCTCAATAAGAACCCTGCTCCGCTAAGTACATGATTCACCTCCGCTATTTTTTGCTGACCTTCGCTAATTGTGTGTGCTCCCGAAATGTAGTCATCCATATAAAACTCTTCTTTAATGCTTTTTGCTGCTTTTGGGAAATTATTTTGCTCATCTTGTGCTAGCTGATTCAACGTCATAATTGCTAAGAAAGGTGCTGCTTTCGTTCCGTAAGTGATAGTTGTTAATTGATACGCTTTTATAGGCTGGTCTGGGCTTGATCTCCACCATATTTGTTGAAGTTTTTGGTCTTCTTCTTTTACTAATATTTGTCGATACATTTTTTCAATATCAGATGTATAGGCGTAACGGTATAGTCTCCAATTGATAATGATACTTTGTAAATCCTTTTGCATATTGGGTCCCTTGTGCATAACGTCGTTTAAGCTGTAGCCTGTCGTGGTTTTTGCTGATCCGTTAAATACGACTCGTAGTTTAGTGGTGCTGGATGCTGCTCGCTGTACCCCATGATGTGGTAAAAAACATTGTACGCTTGAATTTAATGCTGCTAGTTTCATGTGTCCCAGTTGTATATATTCGCTCATAAATTGCTTGTATTGCTCCGATAATTCATGCTGCTTATTAAGTTTATTTTCTAAATTCTTAAATTGTGCTAACGCTAGTTTTTCAGACGATCCCAATTTTTCTAACGCTTGATCCTCCATAGGTATGCTTACTTCATATCGCCCGTTTTTTAATCGCTTTGTAGTTGCTAAGTAATAATCTAAACACTGCTTATCTTTCGCTGACATGTCATTTTGCTCCTGTATATCCTCTATTTTCCAAAAATCTTGAATTGCTTGTATATGATTCAAAATAACGTTGCAGTGGAAGGTATTTATGCTGCCTCCACATAATAACCATCCCAATTGCGTTTGCTGTGCTAGTGGTTGTGAGATTTCACGGCCTCGAATGATCCCATCTAACATAATATATGAATAAATATCTGCTCCAAATAAAATATCTACTGCTCGGCTTTTGTTAAATTCTGGATCTGCTAAGTTTAAGTGCGCTATACATTTCGACCAGCCGGGTTTTTCAAACGATCTATTAGGTAGATTTTTTATAAGATTAGTCATAATGAATGTATCGACGTTGAAGGTAAAATTGTTATATATAGATTGGCAATTAATCTTGAGTTTTCCACGACAGTTGTTTTCTTGGCCCCCTACACCAAGGACGATCCCTTTGCTTTTTTGACGTTTTAAGCCCAGTTGCTGTGCTGCTCGTTCGGTTATGATGCTAATTTGAGACCCTTGGTCGATCAGTGCTCGCATTATGTGCTGTTTGCCATCTTCAGCTGTTACCTTTACCAATGCGGTGGCTAAAAGTACTTCAGAGTCATCTTGCTGAGACATATTTGATTGATTTTTGGGGCTGTAATAGACCTGTCTTTGGGTGTTGCTACTCATCAATTTTTTATTTCTAAAATTTTCGCTAGCTTGCTGCTTAAAACATTCGTGTAATAACGTGTGATGTGCGCCAGCACACACATGACACCGCTTATTCGAAGTACATTGACTTCCATTGTGATCAAAAATGCAATTAATGCAAAACCGTAGTTGCTTAACCGTTTGTAGTTTATTCATAAATGATAATTTAATAAATTGTGGACAATTAGTGAGCGCGTGTTCGAAATTGCATAAGGGGCATTTTTTCGCTGAGGTGTGCATTGACGTCAGTGACCTCTTTACTTGATTATTAATATTAATTCTATTTGAATTAATATGTATGGGTTGTCTGTTCGTTGCTAATAATTGGTTTGATGTTCTATGATATCTTTGTTCTGCTGCTGAATTTTGGTTTCTTCGTGATGATTCAAGCGATTTAAATTTGTTTTCAAGAAAATCCAAAAATTCTTGTAGTATAGGGAGCTCTCGACTGTTTTTTAATGATTCTACGTATTCAGAATAAGTTTCGCTGTCTAATTTTTGCGATAATAAATGTACCAATAGCGGATCCCAAGTAGCTATATCTACGCCTAGGTTTTTTATAGCGTGCAAGCTTTCTAATGTGACGTCATGTAATTTCTTGATTGCTAGATATGATTGCTGCTGTATATTAGGTAAATTGAGAAATATGTTAACGTGCGATGTAAAAATTAGCTTCTTGTTATCAAATCGATGATTAAGGATGTTCCAACAAACTAAATAATTATCGGAACTGATAGGCAAATGCTGTATAAGGCGCTCGGCTTCCCCGCTTACTTTAGCTTTTAAAAATTGCATTTTTTGCGCGTTCGATATTGATGTATTTTTATGTATAGCTTCATTGAAAAGGTCTTTGAATGATACCCACTGATGATAATTGCCAGAAAATGTCGGTATATCCATCTGCGGAGTTGATTTATCTCTATGACTTGTTGCACACATTTTTGAGTTTATAGCTCTCTTTGTATTAATATATATTTTTTCATGCTTAGTAAAATTAATTTCGTACGCTTCATCTTCATCTCCAAGTTCACCAACTATCTCCCAATGTATATTTTCCACCGCTGTCCATCGATTGTGGAGAATACGAAGGGAGTCTTCATATTCCCACTTCTCCTCCAAATTATTCACATCAATATTGCTTACTGCTCTGATAAATGCTTTAAAATTGACTTCCTGCTTTCGAGATAAATCATCTAATTTGCTGTTGGTCCCCCGTGATTGAAATGTTGTAGACCTAGGCGTCGTTTGCAATTCTAAACCGGATCCTCCCGCTTTCGGCTCTAGATGGGCTTGCTTTTGTAATAAAAAAATATCATATGCTTCACTGATCGCTTCCTTTGTTCGAATATAAATGTCGTGAATATTAATAAATTCTTCCCGCATAAAATATTGATGCTGTGTCGATTCATATTTTAAAAGCTTTTCATGATTTTTCTGGCATTCATCCCATAAAGATTCTAATATATCTAAACGCTGTCTGCAATATTCTATACTCTTACGCTCTGCACTATCTTTTTTAAAATTCGCTAATAACCTCTTTATTTTCTCCTTGATCTCTAGTTGAACCGTATATAAAGCTTCCATTGTAATATAAAATAATCAAACGGTAGAAATAAAA
>CAJQZN010027587.1:0-10626 GCA_907164685.1 Colias eurytheme | reverse complement strand
AAGAGAAGTATTGAAATTTTGTTTCTTTATTAATTTAATAAAATAAGACACAAGCCGCGTAAAATAAAAGGTACTCAGGTACTTTTACAGCTACTTTTGTATAATTTCGTATTTTTTCCGAAGTATTATAAAAGAACCGGGTAACCCGGTTCTACCCGGTTCTGAGCTCGATTTGGAACCGGGTTTCAGAAACTTGGAACCGGACTCGGTTCTGCATGCCCTAAATACAAGACGTGAGTCATAATGACGGTTGTTGACAAATTGCAAGAGTTGACTCTATCCCGCTCTAACCTGACTAATTTAATATGTTTGTTTCGCCACTCCGAGAGCAGAGCTGCCAATATGGAAATATTTGGTCAGATAGTTGTTCATCAAATAAATCACGATTGAAAAATAGGCGAGCCGTTATGAGTTAGATAAATAATTGAATAAATCTATTCGAGGGGTAGATATTAGACTGTTTATCTCGGGATTGAAAAATCGGCCCTTATAGGAAGTTAAGGAATTTTCTTCACAATAAAATGGTTCAATTTAAAAAACTAATGTTTTATATATTTCACAAAACAAATAATAGCATTTATTGGCATAACAATGCACTTTAAAACTTTCTCGTGAGGTATTCCCACATAATTAATTAATTATTATCTGCAAATCAAGGTGACAGAATCAAAGTTAAAAAGTATTATTACAGATCATAAAAGTACAGGTAAATTAGCTTGGAGAAATTTTTGCGTTTGTAGTAGTGTATGGTCAGCAAATAAAATAAAACAACATTTTATTTTTAGTTTTTATTTTATATATATAAGGGATTTTAAATTAAACTATATGTGTTTCTCCTCTGAAAAAGATGAGACTTTATTTTAATATTTGCACATTTAACATACATATAACTTTTACATTAACAATGTTACTAAAATGAAAAATTTACTAACCTGAAAAAGAAACGACATTTAAAGTTTAATTCTTTAGTTTGAGAAGTCAAAGGCTTGCCTCGACCATGTTTTAACACTGGAGCCATTTTGAATTAAAAATATAAAGTTACAACACTTACACACAAATTAAACACTAGTTATGGCCCTGCCTTCATACAAAACTGCTGAATACGCCGTTCGCACGGGAATAGAATGTTGGTCCGATTTCCCTTAGTTAGCATCCAAGCTTACGTCTTTATAATTATTAAACTGTATAAATTCATTCTTTAACTCCGGTCTGCATCGTGCAGACATGGGTGTAAAAGTCTCATTTTAGCTATTAAATGTAGTTTTTAAGTACATCTGAGTTTTCATTTGGGGCCTCCGGCTGCGGGACATGTAATTCACTTCAACAAATATTATAACAATAATAACAAATAATAACAACAATCAACAAATACAAAATTTATCAATTAAACTACGTAAGTACATAATAATTATAATTTTTGAATGAAATGTGTGCTTTATGTTCTAACGGTACCAAACGACTGCACGTGGCACCTGCGGACAGCGTAAACTGGTTTATTCTGGTTTTGTGCGTGTTTCCACTTTCCACTATCAAGTGACGATTTATTTATTTGTTTTGTTTCGTAATTATTATGGTCAAATATTAATTATGAAACAAATTATTATGGACACGATATTTTATTGTTTCACGGTAGTCGCCTTGTCGTTTGCTCAAGGACGTAAAATTGAATGATATATTTTTTTTTATAAAGTCAAAACCATTTTCTTTCAAATAAAAATTTGTTTTTATTGAAAACAAAAGTGTTGCTAGGAATAAGTATAAAATTAAATAGTAATGTTAGGATATCGAAACATTTTTGTATAGGCCAGAACGATATAGTGGAAACGCGCTCTAAGATCTGAGTAATACCTATACACACCACTACATATGCAAAAATTTCTCCAAACTAATTTACCTGTAGCATGCAATATGTTAACATATTGCATTTATGAGAAATTTGGAGGCCATACGAATATACAAAGGTTAATAACATTTAAAGTTTTTTTTTACAAGTGCAGTATTTTTCATGTTGGTATTACTTTTAAGCGTTAATTTGACTATTATTAATTTTATATAGTGCTGTACGCGCAAGTTTTTTTACTGCCTGAATAGTTGTAGGCTTAATGCATTTTACCTTATCATAAGTAAAATAATATAAGAACATAAGGTCAACCATAATTTGTCTTAAAGTTTGTGTCAGCACAAATAATTTATTATCTATTGATGTTTATATTATAATTGTAGATTTAAGTTTTAACATTCCATTGTGAGTGCAATATTATTGAGAAAATAAAAAATTGATACAGTGTTGTAGTTTTTTATTTAATTCATAATTTTAAGGTACCTATTACATTTTCAATTGTATTGTATAGCTTAATTAGCTTCATTTTTATCTTGTCATTGACAACAGTGGTGGATATTTATAACATCTTTCAAATGAGAATTTATTCAACAATTCTAACAGGAAAACAAAAATAAGTGTACACAGTTGTACTCAGATTATCTCTGAATTGATCTATTGGAATTTAGTTATAAAAAGGGTTATAGGTAACCCAATGAGCTCTCTTTTGTTCCTGATCACTTTTATGAGATGTAAATAATGATTTATACACCTCACTAGTCTGTGGATCTTTAGCTATACTGTAATCTTTCTTTGCCTTCTTATATGATGGGTCTTCCTGCAAACCGTTTGCAAATGCCCTCTTAGAGGACCCAAAGTGACCTCTGGCTTGTTTATTTGGATTGAATTTTGGTAATGAAAGAGGTATGGTTTCTGTTTCTTTCTTAACTTGACTACTACCAGGTTTGCAATCTTCACTCTTAACTTCACTACTGCAAGGTTCAGGTTCCTTTGTTTCTGATGTGGAAGCTTCAGAAGGTTCAGTCTTGATTTCTACCTTATCGGCTTTGGATTTCTTAGTCTTTCTACTAGCAACACGGATAGACATTTTCTCTTTCAGCTTTTCTAAATCTTCATCTGTTCCATTTAAGACAACAACATCATTTTCTGTGAATGGCTGCTGACACTGTAAAAAAGGATATAGCTCTATTTATATAAAATTCACACTTTACAATTTAATCTATAATTGAACTGTAGCTCAAGATTTTCACTATAACAAGAAAACAATTCTATCAAACTTTTGATTCCAGTTTCAACTATTAAAGTAGAATCACCTTAAGAGCTAGCGCGCACGAGCAACTTTGTCTCCGCAACTATTTTGTCTCCGCAACTATTTTGACTCTCCCACCTATGGGCTAGTATGAAAGTGCGCGCACGTAGCGACGCAACTCCCCATACAAATTGATGGGAGGGACAAAATAGTTGCGGAGACAAAGTTGCTCGTGTGCGCCAGCTCTTAAAATTTAAACAAATCATACCATATGGCACAGATTCTGTCGAACTTCTTTCAAAGCTCTCTCAGCGAGAACACAACCACAACTCCACAGGAAAATGAACCGGAACTTTCCGGTCATTTCCAGACCACTGATAGGACAGATGTAGGGTGCACTGCCTTCACCTACAGCACCATCTGTGTGCTCTGTCTTCTTGTATGCTGGGTTCTTTGTGAGTTTCAAGTCTTTGATATCCTGCAATGTAAAAATTTTGATAGAAGGTAAAAAAACTGATGTGCTAGACTAAAATATTTTTGTTTATCTTGTATAATATGTTACAAGAACCTAAAGAAGTAGTAATACATGTAAATTATCACCGTACTTGTGCCTATTGCATTTTATTTGATAGATATTTGAATTGTGATGATAATGTAATTGAAAAAGGCACAAATGTTTCAAAAAAAGTGAATACAAAGCAGTAAATAATTGGTATTATTCTAGAACACTGAATACAGGAAGTTTTGTTTCAAGCTGTATAATATTACCTTCAGATTCTTAATATGGTTGATGGACTCTGGCTTAGATTCCTTATCTAGTAAAGCTTCCAACACTGAGCTCTTACTGTACAAACGTCCAAGGCCACAAGCAACAACGGGTTCTTGTAAGGGTTGTTGAGATAAAGCACAGTTACGCCATTTGAACGATCGTTCAGCATCTTTATCTTTCTGAAAAAGAAATAAACCAATAAATATGTCCAATGTAAATAGTGTGAAAATACATCGTTCAAAAATATTCTACCTGTTCCGGTTTCTTTTTTAATCTCACAAGTTCATCACGACGAGGAATAGTACCACCATCACAACCCATTATCAACAAATTACAAAAATGTAGAGTCTGATCGGTATTTAGGACTGGTTGAACTATGATATCAATAATAAGCAACAATGCAAACGTATTAATTAATAGAAAATACAATAATTTCACAAATCCACAACATTCAACAACGAAGCAATACAATAATAGTGTCAATGTCAAACGACACACGTCACACTGACCACTGTCAACTTGACATAAGCATTGAACACAGATAAATAAATAATTTGGAAAATCCAAAAGTGCACGCCTCATAATTTTTTTTTAATAAATATTTATTAATTATTATTTTTGTTTATTTAATAACAATTAAACCACATCGAATCAGACCCTGAAAAATGAAAGGGTTCTATTCCTGAGCATACTCAAGCGTAAGAGAAAAAAAAAGACTCGATTAGTAAAGTATTTCGGTCGCTATCGTGCTAACAAGAAAAAGGATCCGCACATACAGACACACGGACGTCCAAGACAGAACTTTTTTAAACTGTTTTTTAACTAGTTTAAATAACAAAAATGACATCAAAAATATCATGAACGTTAAAAATAGTGTTTTTTCTTAATATGTGTGTGTATGTATTATCTTACAAGTGCAATGTATGATACATACATAAAGACATTTTAAGTTTGAAAAATCAGATGTTTTGCGCGAAGTGACAGTAGTACCCACCTCAACGCTTCGCTTATGAGGCGTGCAATATGTGCTTATATTTATTCTACACACAGAACAGTAAGGGCGCGTTCCCACTATGTCGTAACGACTAATTTATCGTTCGACGACTGTCGTCTCTACCTGTTCCCATTATAACGATTGTTTGTCGTCAACATTTTTTATCGTTTAGCGACTATCGTATCTAGCTGTTCCCATTGGATCGCGACGACATTTTATCGTTTCCTGGCAGTCGCTTTGTCGTTTACACATCATCAGCAAGCTACAAATCTAGTCGCCTCTGCGTTCGCTTGGTGATTACTAGTGCGTTTACTCTCCTGAGTTCAATGGACGTCATAGAGTTGCCGTCCACGATTTTTTATCGTTTTACGACTGTCGTGCTTGCCGTTCCCACTGTCACGACAAAGTGTCGTCACTGCAAAAACTGTCGTAGACGACAGTAAATTGTGTCGTTCTAAATGTGAACACCTCCATTTAAACATATAAGCCACGACACTTAAAACTACACGATTATCTGTCGTCACGACACGGTGGGAACGCGCCCTTAGCGGAAAATTTCTTTGACGGTCGCACTATGATATCTTAGGACAAAAAATAAAAAATAAGGAATCTGAGTAATCACTACATAGTATAAAACAAAGTCGCTTTCTCTTTCCCTATGTCCCGTTGTATGCTTAAATCTTTAAAACTACGCAACGGATTTTGATGGGCTTTTTTTAATAGATAGAGTGATTCAAGAGGAAGGTTTTAGTATATAATTTATTAGGTTTTAGACAAAGCGGGCGAAGCCGCGGGCGGTAAAATAGTAATTGTTATAATACGTTTGCGACAGTAACCATTACCACAGACTAATAATAATATACTACCTTAGCTGCTCGCAATATGTTGCCCCCTTGTCGCACTATTGCAGCGACTTATTTCGGGGGCCCGTACAGTGAGAGGGCGAGTCACCACCTGCCAACATATTTTTACTTTCTTTTAGTAGAAAGGCAGGTGCCATAGTTTCCAATAGTCCCCAAATACCGGCCCATTTAACATCCCACTCCATAGCCCAGTTTATTTTGTTTTTCCATATCTTGAAATAGTCCTACATCGGCCGCGGACTGCCCGACTGTATCTCTATAGTGCAGTCATGGGCAGGCTGCGGCTGGTGTCCCACAACACAGTAAAGTTCTCTAAAGGGCCTCTGCGTGTTAGATCCGTGTCCCCACGTAAGCCTTCCAAAGGACCGGGTGCCTTCCTTATGATGGTACCCGAGTATTAAGGAATGATATACTACGTATACAACCATTACAAGACCATTACTTATTATCGGTATGTTTCTCGTTTAGATTACGTACTCTGTGTGGCAAATGTACATTGTACGCTAATAATCTGTGAAGTGTGATTGATCGGCTGTCAAAGTCATGTGGTGGTGTGTACTGTGTTGTGGTTTTTAAATTTCATTTCGAAATTAGTAAATTATTATACTAATAATTCTGGATTTGTTCTATATTATTTAGTAATCAAAGTTGGAAAATTATAAATCATGCCATCCGAAGATATTGATAGAGTGCCAGAAAATGGTTCTGAATATGTTAACAATGAAAATAGTATGGACAGCACAGTAGGTTCTGATACAAATAGTAATTCTTTAAAGAAGAAAAGGAAACGTGGAATTATTTATCTTTCTACCATACCTCCATATATGAACGTTGCAAAAATTAGAGAAATATTTACCGAATTTGGCGAAGTTGGTAGGATTTACTTACAATCCAGTGCAAGTGAGTATTTTGAGGTTAGGCGACATGTTTATTATTATTATCTCCGTAGGTACATATTTAATTCTTACACTTTCCTTGTTCTAGAACCTGGAGAAAAACGAAAACGTGTTCCCAATCAGTTCACAGAGGGCTGGGTGGAATTTAAAAGGAAAAAGATAGCTAAGGCTGTCGCGGCAAGTTTGAACAATACTAAAATAGGTACAAGAAAAAAGTCCCGCTACTATGATATGATATGGAACATTAAATACATTCCAAGATTCAAATGGATTCATTTAAGTGAAAGACTGGCGTATGAGAAGGCAGCAATGAAACAGAGACTTAGAGCTGAGATATCACAAGCTAAGAAGGAGGCGCACTACTTACAGAGTAATGTTGAGAAAAGTAAGAAGATGAAGAAGAGGAAAGCTGCAGAGAATAGTGCTATGGAATAAATATTTGTTAACTATTCTCAAGTTTCAAAACATAATTTACCTAGGGAACTTTTGTACGGACTTTGTTTGTTAAATAATAAAACACGTAAAGTAACAACTTTATTTTATTTATTATGTCACAGTAATCTAGTTAATTATACTCTAGATCACATGTTTTGTTTAATAATAGATGTAGGTACATACCAATGTACTTTACAAAAAACTGACGGAACTATTTTTTGCCATAATTAACTCTACCACTTATAATTTCTTCCACCCTCATCCTTTGCTTCATAGTAAGTGGGTCAGGAGTAAGTTTGTTTATATAGCGCCTTGGCGGTATCTTATGGGAGAGTATACCTTGAGAGAACTCTCTATGAACCCTGACACCATCCAGGGCATTTGATTGGAGCTTCTCGAAGCTGTGTAATTCCTTCATGAATTGTTTGCGCTGTGCAACTTTCGCCCAGTGGTATCGATGGCGGCAAACGACGCGGCTAACAAAGTATAATTATTTTGTTAAGATATCAAGAAATTACTTTTTTATTATAATTAATTCAAAGGTCTTGTAATATCTCTACTTTTTATTTATACATAGAAATGAAAGATAGTTAATACAAGACGTAAAATTAAATAAATTGCATATTATGGTAATTACTTCCTAATTATCAAGTACCCAAAAATTGTACATTATAATTTACAAGAATTTACACTTATTACTTACTATGCCAAACCTAGTTTTGTATAGCTTGGATAAATACTGACATCTGATCGAGCTAATTCCGGATATCCTGGGTATAGAGGGACTCTGCGTTTCTGTTCTTCTGGAGGTTTATCTTCTTTATGGGCCATTGAGAATTATTAAATACGGATATGCAGAATTTATTTGTATTAAATTGATAGCACTGTTGCTATGGAAATATTACATGAAGCTAATTATCAAGTCATTGCTGATGTCACTATGATTTGAAGTGCCATAAAAAATAAAGTTTTGTTTTGTAAGTGTTAAGTCTATAAAAAAATAAACAGGAGTGGATGAGTTCATCTGCTTGCAATAGACTAATCAGATCAGTAAAACCTAGGTAACATTCTCAAAATCAAGGAAAATTTTCTATAGGTGACCTCGGGCCTTAGACAAAGTAACAATAAAAAACGATAACGAAGTTAGAAAAGGAAAAATGTATGGGATTGACATTAGATAGACCACGTGATATGTGACGTGATCTAACGCGGCGTATGTCAATCCCATACATTTTTGCCTTTTCTAACTTCGTTATCGTTTTTTAATTGTTACTTTGCCTAAGGCCCCTCATTCTTTAGAAAATATTCCTTAACTAAACTATATTTATAAATTCCATACTTATGTTGATTTATAAGTAAACATAGTATTACACTGACATCAATATGAACACTTCTATAACAATACATGTTTAACTTACAACACATCGCAATTGCTGAAATATAACATTTAATCCATTCATGCCCCTGATTGGCGTGAAAGGAGGTGGGACTCGCCTCATGATCGAATTTTTTCTATTCTTTATAAATTTATAAATATAACATATCAACCTCTTCACTTCACACTTAAAAATAAAACAACATCAATAAATTAACAGTTTATTCATACATCAATAATAGCAATATAACTACTCAGAGCGTGTTGCCCAAACATTAAACACTGATCATGGTACTTATTGCATGGATCCATTTGTTTCTATAAATTATTAAATATGTACAGTTGTTCAAGAACTTGCTGTAACCGCCACGATTCTGCTCTTGCATACACAGTCATTAAATTCACTTACAAGCACTGAACACAAAAGTGATTTGTCGGGATTTGTACTGTAGCATTCAAGTACCTGAAAGAAAGATTATAATATACTTTATAAATAATTTTAAATCACTACATAGTATAAAACAAAGTAGCTTTCTCTGTCCCTATGTCCCTTTGTATGCTTAAATCTTTAAAACTACCCAACAGATTTTCATGCGGTTTTTTTTAATAGATGTGATTCAAGAGGAAGGTTTTAGTATATAATTTATTCGGTTTTAGGCAAAGCGGGCGAAGCCGCGGGCGGTAAGCTAGTAAAAATATATATTAAAAAAATGTTACTTGTATGACATGTTATTATTATTACTGCCTAGGTTAATAGAAATATATTTCTTAATAAAATTAATAATATTAGAAGAACTTTCATAAAATTTGGTTCTTTTTGCAATTTTTATCACATTTGAGACAAAATTTAGCAGATGAAAATTTGTAAAGGTTAATGGTAATCAGTTTGTGAATTTACTCAGTTACAAAATATTGCACTTTGAACTCTCATATACATGGATGGTTTATCTTTTACAAAATTAACTTTTAATTAATTTTTTCATCAGAATCTTTTCCAAGCAATATAACATTGTTTCCCGGGAATAAACATAAATTAATAATGAATAAAAAATAGAATAAATACCTTGGCTTTCTCTTCCTGGCACGGAGGCAGTTTGTTAGCAATTTTATCAGCTTGAACCAATTCAAATAGCTCATTTGCTTCCTTCAATGTCTTTTGATACTCAACAATCATACCGCTGTTAATTTTTTCATGTGCTCGTTTTAAGTTTTCGATTCTACGAGCCCAGTAAGCTTCCTCGGCAGCTGCTTCTTGCCGCCTACTGGAATCGTAGTTTGGGGGTGGAGGGGCATACTGCGGGGTAGGTTGGGGTGCTGGCTCTGGTTGCTGGAACGTTCGAAAATGTTTAATGAATAAATTTCATTAAGTTATAACAAAATAAACATTGATTATTTGCAAATATTTCCTTCTGTCTATGCAAATTGACTGAATTGGTTACTTATAATAGATAAGATTATCACGATAAACAATCATATGCTTTTTTACAGCGCCGTATTCATAAACATGTAATTTTTTATGATATCACCGTCGATTTTAACCTCTATTTGTGTGATCACGAGAGGGTCAAATTTGCTTTACTCAATGCTTCACCAATTATGTGACAAAAATTATATCGATAAATTTAAATGTGCGATAATGGAAAATGATTTATAATTTGTATATTACACTTGACATTGATTTAAATTATGTAATTCACTTAAATATTTACTTTTGCGGATAATTGAGCTTGTATTCGATCTAAGGCTTCTTGGGACACTTGTATAGCATTATCGTTATCTACACTCAATTTTCGAGTACTTTGCGAGCCTCCCATAATTAAAAAAAGCAAAAATTTCGGATAAATAATCGGCAAATCGCGTCAAAAAGACATTATTGACACGGAATCACAGATTAAGTATTAGTTACTACGTAACAGATGCGACAGTGATGTTTTCCATAGTTTCAGTTGGCCAGTTGTGGCGCTGCTGTAGCCTTATCAATTTTGACAGTAAAAAGTAGTGTTGCCTACCAGTTCGATATCTATATCTGACTATCGATACTTTAGTGAGGTGCCCATTGTATCGATAAAAATACTACGTACTAGCACAGACTAAGTACTAGATATTAAGTAAGTTCCAAGCGTTATTATTGCGAATAGGTATTAAAAATAAAACAGATTTCGTTTTCAATGTTTATTTATTTAATGCTCTTTTTCTTAATTTATT
>CAJQZN010027586.1:0-32777 GCA_907164685.1 Colias eurytheme | reverse complement strand
AACAATCATTATCAAAATTCGTTCACCAAGTCGAAATTGCTAAGGTAACAAACTCAAAAAAATACAGTGGATTTGAAACCTCCTTTTTTTGTAAGTCAGTTAAAAATATGTGAGTAAATAGGAAAGATTAAACGAAATAGATTCTTACTCGCTTCCATAATCTTAAATTAAAATAATTTTCCGAATTGCAAAAGAAAATTATGAGGAAATATAAGACGCAAAAGTTCGGCGAGGTCATCTTGAACTTGGCCTAACAACCTTCATAAGCGACTTTTCTTTACTGTACAAATGTTACGTATTTCATACTTCCTTCATTCTTCCTATTTTATTTATCAATACTCACTCTCTCTCGTTAATAATATAATGTTAATTTTTAGAAGCACTATAGAAAATAAAAGAGCATGAATTCACCTATTAGATTAGTACGAAAAGAAGCAGTTAACAAAAATTATGGCATCAATACATCCTCATAGATTTAATTCTACCAACTCGATATTCCAGGCTCTAAAAGATAACGACCAAAAACACAAACAAACACCGGTCTGATGTTATTAATAAATTATTGCTCTTCCATCAAAAAAGTGGCATTTAAATATAAATTATAGAGCCAGCATTCGATACTAATATGATTACGGCGCGTTAACCGGCGGTTTCCTCTAAAAATCAGGTTGAAAGTAATAAATAATGAAGTATTGAGATCGCTACCGCAGCAGTTCATTACGACGTTGATTTATTATATGAAATTGTGTATTTTTCGTAGTCAATCTTCCGACGATTCGGCGTCGATAAGTGCTATTTAGCACTTGATGTAGTGTCAGTAATTTGTGTCCGCTTTTCCTTTTTCAATCACCACCAAATCGGTGTGACGTAACGTTAAATTAAGGCTGTTGTAATAGAATGTTTTACAATGTTTAACTAACTTTAACACGATGTTGTTATGATGTTAAATTATATGCACTATAATTTTATTAAATTAAATATAGCAATGAATAAGGTGGTGTCAATATAAGCTTTGTGTGTGATTTTAGTAAATAAGTACTAAATTTTCCGTTTCATTGATTAATTATTGAAGTTAAAACCTGAATACATACTTTTGAAGTATATTACTTGATACGGTTAAAATAAGATTAACAATAAGTTTTCTTAATTTAAATACTTTGCTGGGACAATTTTTAAAGAAAAGAGACTGGCAAATGGATATTAAACCGATATAACGAAATAAACTTACCAAAGTTAATCAAACATAACAAATCGTTTTAGGCTCTTGCAAACTAACTGTATGTATATTTAAATTAAAGGAGCAATAACTTTGGAACAAACCCAGGTCATAAATCGCAATGACCACGGGTCGGAGGTCAGGCCCGGGGCGCTCTAGGGCGCGGAGTGGCCGTAATGACTTGCTACATCTTCCCGTCATTTGCGAATTCTAAGACTACGCCTTTACTATATTGTGTATCTTGAGGACAATAAATAATCTTGAATACAATAACTTTTGAATTGAAATTTCTTTAGGTGCGTTGAGAGTAAAATTTCAAGGTCGCGTCATGGCAATACCGTCATGAATTGGTATCTATCTTTGAAACTTGCCAAAGTTTCACTTCTGACACGTATGCTCGGCGCACTCACTCTTTTCAACCTGAATATTATTTATTAATTTATGAATCGTACTCCAGAATCTGCATTGGTCTCTCTATTTACCTTTTTCGAAATAAAGTGTAAGGAATTGTAAATTTTGTACCTGCCTACTTTTAAACAAAATAAAATAGTAATTGATATCACTAATAATAAGAGGAAAGGTCTGATTGTTTATTTGTAATGATTAAATATGATGTTTAAACTCAAACTCGTTGGGTTTCAGTTGTGAATATATTGGGGCAGAAGAAATACCCCTAACTAGTGCCAATCTCTAACAATAATTTTAGAAAGATAACCGTTATAATTTCACAACGTAGGATGTTAATTTCTAGTAAAGATTTAGCGTGTGAAAATCAAGTGAAAGTGCATTGTTAATAGTTGCATTACTCATTTATCGCCCACGACTGAATTTCATATTCATATTTTGTAATGCAATTGCTTAAAACTCATTGCATCGTCCTTGCGAAATATGAGACTCGAAACGTCTTGAAGATTCGAGGATTTGATAATGAATGAGCAGATTAAATTTTTTAATTTATCTATATGATCTGATAATATCATTTCTATAACATAGAAAAAAATAAAATTTTGAAATTTAGCATTTCATCTAAATTCTTACAAACTACGGCTAGTGATGGTTCTGAAGAAAAACGAGTGATGGTAATAGGGAGTGATCGTGAGGAGCGCCAAAATGCATAACGTAAAACTTTAGTTTTAAGATAACAGTGAGTTGTTTTATCTTACAAAATACATTTATTCATAGATTTTCATCTTGTTGGTACATAGCAGAGTCATAAAATGATAGTCACTAAGTAATAGAAATAAAAAATTATGGATTTTGATCTATAGGGCGTGATTAGAACTTTCGGCTCTACCCTTGCAACTATCAACACAGGCCAAGGATGTGCTATGCTATGGCCTAAAAACTTATCTTTATATTATATATTTACATTTAGGTGAATTATTCAATTTTGTTTTTTTTTTACTATGGGATGTTGCTTTGCTCTGTTTTTATACGTACAAGAGAGATAATTTGTCTCGTGACATTATCATAAAGCCATAATGAGATTTAGATGAACGCAGCGTGACTGCAACGAAGGCCAAAATGTAAATCCCTTAAACGCCTTAATGTACCAACGCCGCTGGTTATATCCATATTAAGCACTTTAATATCCACATTTAACACCATACCGACCTCTTATTTGTTTTCGAGTCAATTTCTAATCTTAATAACCCGCTATTTATTCTGATTTTATATGAGAATTTAAAAGATGCTACAAATTAACATATCATATTACGTGTTACTGTGCATCGATTGAATTGGACGCTTTTATTCATTTTTATCATGTTAATATTTTTTATTTGGTATGTTACTGCAGTGTGTTTATGATCTTTATTTACCATATTTTTAATATGAGGACAAAGAACAATGAAAAAAATGCATAATAGGTAGGTTTTACAGATTGCTAAGGAAATAGGAAAACGAAACGTTGCAGTTGATACAAATATCTTACATGTTTTGTTTTTACACAAGTATATGTAGGTACTTATAGCAAGTTAAGTGTTTTTTTTAATTTGTATGTTTCGTATACGTGAATGGCTATATTCTGTTACCATAATATATTAACAACTTATTATAGAAATTTCATATACATACATATTTTTTATGTAAATACTAGATTTCCGCCCGCGGCTTCGCCCGCGTTTTCAAAGGAAAATCCGCATATTTCCCGTTCCCGTGGGATTTCCGGGATAAAACCTATCCTATGTGTTAATCCAAGCTACCCTCTATATGTGTGCTAAATTTCATTGTAATCGGTTCAGTAGTTTTTACGTGAAAGAGTAACAAACATCCATACATCCATACATCCATATATCCATACATCCATACATCCATACAAACTTTCACCTTTATTAAGTTTAAGATTATAAGATTAAGATTAAGATAGTGATGTCCATAGTTATGAGAATACATATATAGAAGCTCATATAAGCACTCTATGTAATGTTGTACATATTGTCACTTTCTGCAGATTGTGAGCTTGAGCAAGCTTTTTTCCTACTTTTTTCTTATTCACCATATCGTAGACGTAGATACGTATAAGCATATTCTTTTATGGTCACTGTCACAGACAATTTTTATGCAATCTCTATCTGAATCAGTCCAGTATATCGTTAGTTTTGCGAAAGAATCTGTGCTTTTGTGTAGATAATATAAATACATCCACATCAAACTTTTCTTACCTCTAACCTACCCAAAACGACGGAGATTGGTAGCGTTTGTATCTACTATTCCTCAATCCAATTAAATTATTAATATATTCTTAAATCTGCTGTGTAAAGGTGTATCAAAATTAGAGCCCTACATGAACATAATGTAATCTCTACGCACGTCAACTTATATTATTATTGCGCTTGTCTACACAGCTTGAGTTTGTTTTTACGACCCCATGGGCCATAAGCTACACTATTTATAGCTGGTATTTAGCATAGATTTCACAATAGCTTTCAAGGGTTTGGTAGTTAGGTGTTTTATACACGAGTTTGGTTGTAGTAGCCTTGTTAGCTGAGAGATGACTTTTCTGATTGTTTCAGTAGTCTTAAGAATTCAAACTAAAGTAGTGTTGTGATTAAATGAATAAACGTGATACACTTCTGTAGCCACTACGTTCGACTGAGATTTCACGGAAAAATAAAGATATTTCACCTAAATTACCAAATAGCTTTCAATGACTAAGCTTTGTAATTAAGTTCGTCACATATTATAAACTATCATTACAGGCACTACGAAATCTCATACAAATTTAACAGCTGTCTTCAATCCACGCGTCACACCGCATCACACGGCTGCATCACATCACGTTACAACACGACAGTAGTGTGTCGCCGGCCTTAGTCCGCGTGGGATGCACCTACCGACTATCGCGCACAGTATCAATAAATTGCGCTTGTATTTCTGCTTGTGTAAAAAGAACTCGGCGTTATCGACGAAAGCTAAATAAATTCGTAGGATGTTTGTACTTTGTTGTTTATTACGTGATACCTCTGATATCATCATTAACTGGATGTTTCTACGATATTGGATATTTTCCGCTCGTGCCTGCATTGTGTTTTCAAAGTTTATAATATCTAGAGAATGAGTTGGGAGTTGGAAAAATTTTGCATTTCACGATAGATTCAAATATTTTGCTATGCTTTACAGATACAGACGTAGTTCTATATTTCTGTATAAATGCTAAATCACCCCACTCGTCAGTATCCACAATATTGAATCATGTGTTACTGAAGCTATAGTAGGAATTGATGGGTTATTAATTAGGGTAAATATATGACTCATGGCCCTTTAATTTGAGTTAAATTTTAAGCAAGAGATATGAAATTGTTTTGAACGATTCAATTCGCACATTGTGCACAAACGACCATTTGTTATGAAGCAATAACTCGCTATCGTCCGTCATGTATTCAATATTCCTTCTTTTATTTATTTTATTCGATAATCGAACAATCGAGAATCGAGTCTTAACGAGCAATTACGGGTTCGATGTACGCTGGGTATCAATTAAATTCATCACAATTGAAAAGTGTTGTGAGTACTGTTTCAATTTCACGATGGTTGAGTTATGGATGTATGCAATCGAGAGTTATACTTTTACAAATAAACATTGATTATTATTGGTATATCATCGAGTCAAGTTCGAGAGTGAAGAAATATAGTAGGTAGAGCAGCTTTATTTACCATGTTTTTTTATACAGCTGCATTAAAATGTAGCTCTATGTATTAGTAGAAGATCCGAACATAAGTCGACCTTCACCGGCCTGTGATAATAGAATGAGACTAATCTTAATATCTACTATTATAAAGGCGAAAGTTTGTATGGATGTATGGATGTTTGTTCCTCTTTCACGTAAAAACTTCTGAATCGATTACAATGAAATTTAGAGCACACATATAGAGGGTAACTTGAATTAACACATAGGATAGGTTTTATCCCGGAAATCCCACGGGAACAGGAACTATGCGGGTTTTCCTTTGAAAACGCGGGCGAAGCCGCGGGCGGAAATCTAGTTTTATAATAAATTTAGTCTATTAAAAAATGTATTAAAAATGGGTTTACTGGGAAAATCCTGGAAAGGACATTTTTAATGAATTAAAAAAAAAATTAATTAATTGCAGTATCTAGATTATACAAAAAAAATTATAATAGACTTAAAGTATGAAACCAACAGAATGTGCAGTCATAGTCGTTTTCTAATATTTACCGGGACAAACGGCTAGGTTGGCAGGTATAAACAGGTATGTCGGTACCAGTTACTTTCACTTGATAGGATGATGAAAAAAAAATTATGTCAGCGCTGTTTTATTACAAAATTGTTTTATTATCTCGAAACTGCAATTAATAAAAGGTTTTTTAATAATTAATTAAAAAATGTCCTGTCCAGGATTTTCCCAGTAAACCCATTTTTAATACATTTTTTAATAGACTAAATTTATTATAAAATAAGTCTCATTCTATTATCACGCCGGTGAAGGTCGACCTATATTTGGATCTTAGACTATATTGACAACCATTGGGTTGATGTTTTTTGCATGAAGCTTTTGCAATTAATAAGCTTTTAACAAAACGCCATGTTTGCATTAAAAGCCATTTCACCTGCTCAAGCAAAATGTGGCATACAAAAGAGAGGTCAAGAACTTCACTTTTACTAATAATTTATCCACATAGAAGATACATTCAATCAATATATTCGTTGCAGCACAAATGACGTCCGCTTATTTCTAACAGTCAGCGATTCGCAGGGCCAGATCGGCGGAGTCTTTAAATCGACCAGCTGGATTGAATGGCCCCCATTACGGGCCATTATACGTCAATAAATATTACCCGAGACACTCCAGTACTTGGTAAGAATGCGTCGTAATTCAATTTTACATAAAGTATTCGGACGGCGGGAACAGTGAGATCGCTACGGGCCTTTAGTTCTCTCAACCGTGGAGATGGACTATACTTCCGTAAATAAATATTAGAAGTTATTTTGCAGTGCTATCTTTTATGATTTGGGATAGATCGATAAATAAATGTTAAATATGCATATGAATTAAAATAAGCTTTATCCATTTGTGTGAGAGCTTTCGTTAACATACGAAAGTTAAAATAATTGATAGGTAGCAATTAATGAAATTATTACATCATAATATAAAGGGAGATGCCACTGACAACCTAAACAGTTTTCAACTAGTATTCAATCATCATTTTAAATGTGTTGTTCTTGATTATTCATTAAATATATTTTTATTTACTTAGTACAAAAGCAACTATCACCAAAGATTAGGTCACAGCATCGTGATTGCGTGCACCACGATATAAGGTCTCTCTACTCACGATGTGGTGTCAATTCCCATTCATGTGCCTATTATCGAGCTTTGAGCATAAATTGAAGAGCAAAATCGCTTTTTCGAACGGCCTTTTAGGGTTCCGTTGAATTTATAGTGATAGCAATTGGTACAAGATGTAGATGTGAATCGATTCTTAGAAGACAATACGAATGTTTCTAAATCTAAGGGGATATATTGTCAATATAGTTAAAATTAATGGGGATGGGAGAAGGGATGTTTGTGTTATTTTGGTAGGGTAATGATGTCTTATTTTTTTTTGCGTTGAGGCTCCACTCCACATTGATGTATTTGAGAGATAAAAAATCAGTGACATTCCTCAAATAAAACAACATACCAGTTCCAAATCGGACTTATTTAAATAAAAATTAAATTTATAGCTTCATCTTATATTCTATTTTTTTAAATTAGTACTAAAACGCGCATCGTAACTGCTATTAGGCATATGGTATTGTTTTTAAACTTATTATAAATACCAAATAATCTACATGTTATCTTAGATAATATACCTACCTACTGTTTACAATTTAAAAAACTGCGTGGTAAAGAAACATACGGAACCTATACATTCGATCCGTTTCACCCTTATCTATCTCAAAGTTCTTATGGATCTGTAATTTACCTCGACCCATGTTCTAAGTGGAGTGTAAACTATGAAATTGATGTTATGTTTATGATCAGAGAAGTGTACGATATTTAATTGTGCCGTAAATACTGTATTATTAGCGATTTCAGATGTGTATGAAGGGATTAGTATAATACCTTAAGGCATGTTGATTTTACGTAGATAAAATGTTTTATTGATACTTCATTTGTTTATTGATCACGCTTTGATATAAATCGACACGCTTTTATTATAATATAAGAAACCATTTGTTTAAGCTTTATAGTCCTTTCCACCTATGATGATTCCTGTGACACTTCATCGTGTTCCGAATTACGAATTTTATGTTTAAAAAGTCAAAATAATTTTAGTGCATAATATTTTTATTTTATGGCGGCATTATTACCAAAAATATAAAAATGAAACATCTTAAGCTTATAAATCAAAAACAGTATTGTTTAGTTTAATATAATGAAAAATAAAATAAAATAACACAAAAATATAATACCTACGCAATTCGTGTACATGAAATGGATCGTTGAAAAATCATAGAGTTGGAAAATCATATAATCGGCGCCCATCTTGTGATCGTTTGTCAATCGAGTCAATCGTCTGTACGAGTGCGTCAGCCTTGTATACAAGTTGCATTTTTATATTGATACTTTACGTGGTATTCTGTTATTGTTACTAATTGTTATTGTTGACTTTTTGTTGCTGTTGTTTGCTAAGTTTCCTTAGTTAATTGTTGGCGAAATGCCGAAAAAACTAATTTTGGTACTTTATTCAAATCGATTTCATTTCCATATAGAATATTATCGATTATCGGAAACAATTGATACGATTTCAGTAACCGACATCTCTACACGTGTCAAAAATCGATGTGTCACAGAAATCATCTTAGGTGGAAAGGACTATAGTTAACGGATAGACCACATCTACTGAACTAATAAAAGAATCACATATAAAAACCTACTTTACCTAGTAAAATTGCAAGTATTACAAAATCTAGCTAAATATTTAATGAATAAGAAAGCCTATTGGAAAGTCCAATATACCTTGTTCCTTACATCAGACTATTTATTACCCGACTGCCAAAGAAGGAGGGTAATGTTTTTCGAGTGTATGTAAGTATGTATGTATGTCTTTTCCTTTGTGACCACCTGTAGCCTAAACGGCTTGATGGATTTTGATGTATGAGGTATCGTTAGATTTGTCTTGATTACGGGAGTGTCATAGGATACATTTTATCCTAAAAGTCCCACGGGATAAAGACATAATAATATTTTTTCTAAATTTCCCTTTAAAAAAATATGTATGCGGTATCATTAGATTCATTTCAATCACTCTTTTTTTAGTGTGCAGTCGGGTATTTTGTTTTTTTAATAATTTACTTGTTATCTTCAAATTAAAGAAAATGCTACAATAAGACAAATAAAGTCAAGAATGAGACACTACTATTGTTGAATATTTAATTATAATATACTAGCTTTCCGCCCGCGGCTTCGCCCGCGTTTTCAAAGAAAAACCCGTTCCCGTAGGATTTCCCGGATAAAACCTATCCTATGTCCTTTCTCGGGTATCAAAATATCTCTATACCAAATTTCATGCAAATTGGGTCAGTAGTTAAGGCGTGATTGAGTAACAGACAGACAGAGTTACTTTCGCATTTATAATATTAGTATGGATTTGACAATACACACTGATTTATGTGGCATCTAATCACTACAAATTAGTTGCAAAACAATAATTGTATGATTTGAAAAAGAAACATTTGCAGCCGTTATTTACAGCATGAAAGCAATAATTTAACACTTAAATATTTGTTTTGGCAAATCACCAATGCCCGTTAAGTCCTATATCTTTGGTAGATTATGAGACGTAGAGTACGTTTCACAATTTTGTATCTGAGCAATAACCGCCAATTATAGTATTTTTCCACGTAACGGTAACATATTATCATGGTTGAAACATGTTAATATGAATGTTAAAGGTCTTCTTTTTTAAGCTATTGCATAGCTTCTATCGCGGGCCTTGAGCGCGGAGACCGAATCCAGAAATTTTGTAACGAAAAACCTCACGCTCCCCAGTCCGACGGGCGCGGAGGTGTGGCTTGAAGGCATAGCATGCAATAGCTTTACCGCGGCAGTCCCCGAGTGCCACTCGTCTTTTTTAATCTGGTAGCACACAGTATTAAGCTGATCTACAGGTAAGTATTTAAACCGACCATTTAAACAGGCGTCAAATTCGTTTTGAAATTAAAGACCTCGAAAAAGAACGACTAATAGATATTTCACACTATAAAGTTAAGAGCAATCGATAGAAATAACTAATAAATAGCATTTTGTTGTTTGACGAACTTTTATATTAAGTACTAGCTTACCCCCCGCGGCTTCGCCCGCTTTGCCTAAAACCTAATAAATTATATACTAAAACCTTCCTCTTGAATCACGCCTATCTATTAAAGAAAACCTTATCAAAATCCGTTGCGTAGTTTTAAAGATTTAAGCATACAAAGGGACATAGGGACAGAGAAAGCGACTTTGTTATTTTTTTATACTATGTAGTGATACCCGAAACGTCATGAATTAATTTAAAGCTCAAAGTAACGCTTACTCCACGCCTAATAATAAACAGCTTACACACAATATCGGTCCAGTTATATGTAAACAACATAAGAGTTGCATTAGATACTGTATTTACCAGTCTCATTTACCTAAATAGATTCTAATATATGCGTGCGATTAGAGTCGACACATCTACACCGTTCAACTAGTGATTATGTTTTCTTATGAGACAGGCAAACTAGCAAACGCAATGACTATAACTAGATGACTTATTGTGATATAGATGTTGAATTGGATTATAAGCCAATTTTATTAAATTCAAATTCAAATATATTTATTTGTGTAAAACAATGTTATTCCGTCAGTCCTCGGATCACAGACACAATAGAAAATCTATTGTGTCTCGGCCCGATCGGGCCGCTCGGTGGTCAATGGGTTATTTTATAGAGTAAGCTGTAGTTTGCATTCAAGAAGCTCTTGATGTTCCCATTTAAAAACTAAGTCACTAAAGTAACTAACTAATTTTAAAACAGTTTTTAGAATTAGAAATACAGATGGCTGCTATAGTAAAAGATTGTCGTAAAGTGTATTATCCACACTTATGGTAGCGTTAGCTACTATTAAGTATTAGACCTGTGGACTGTGGTAGTACTTAAAAATTAAAATAAACTTAAATCATACATTTCAACAGATACAAAATAGCTTGTAATCCAATATACTGTGAACGAATCATAATATGCACGTTTATATTATCTTAAGGTAAATCAGCGTACTACCATGTCCTTTTTATATGCTCACTAGTCACTATGTATCTTACGTCCTATCAAATAAAAGTACATAGTTGATTGATATGCGTCGTGGCAAGGAATTTAGCGTAAGTGGATTCAAATGAATGCGCACTGTTATTATCACCATGGATAAACTCTTATAGCGTAATTACACTCACTGGGACTTGATAAGCATTCTGGTTACACGTCTGTATTCAGTTTGTTGTTGGCAGTTTGCGCAAACCTGTGTAAAATATTGTTTTGTTCTAAGAATTGCAGGCTTCATTACCATGACGTGAAACCAAAAAAATTAAAGAAATAAATAATAATAAAGTCTTCTACAAATATCAATACTCTCATCTATTTTCAGGACTTGAAAAGGTTTTAATTTGCTTCTTAGAACGTTTTAAATTTAAATAAACTTATAATAGACAGTTTTAAGAAAAGACATCCATTAATCCAATATAACTTATCGATGAAGAAGGTATAGTATGAATTAAAAATAAACAAAATAATGTTCATCATAACTTTATTTCAGTGTTACTCCTTAAAAATGTCTTGATGTCGTGTAGACGAAGCATAATGAGTATCACCTGACAGCAGTTATTATTGCTCAAGCATGTCCCGCAAATTGCCGGTATCAAGCCTGCTATTATCCTTTTTATTTCAATCATTTAACATAAATTAACATGCTATTTTGTAACTGATTTAAATCTCAATAGCTATTGTTTATTCAAACTTTTTGTGATAGGTTATGGATAGGTTAGACTAGGATATAAACGTTTTTCCTTCTCTATATAATTTGATAAATACATAGTAATTTTATTCCATAAGCCCCATGGCAATAACAACGGATTTTTTTAAATTGTACTATGAGAGATTTGAACTTTAATAGATTAAAGAATGGATATTTTCAGTTATTATCCTATTTTCGTTACCTTTGAAATGCATATTTTTTTAAAGAACAGGAAGCAGATTTACGTAATGTTTTTAAACAAAAACATCCTTATTTCTTCAAGTTTTTCGTCACCAACACAACATTTCCTAGCCGTGTAAAATATGTCTTGTACAAGATATTGTGTTTCACGTCCGCACAGACATCGTCTATATTTGCGTGCAGACGACGAAATATAGCAGAATTTCATGCGACAGGACACTCGATTCGTCCCGGTGTTGGATTTCATTGAGCTATATTCTGGACAATACAAGATTTTTGCGGACATATATTACTGGCTATGTTTTTCGAATAGATAGCTGAGGGCAAAAGATGTTTTTAGTGTCAGGCTTTGTAGAGCGTCAATGTTTATATTTCAACGTTTTATTTACCATTTATTTATCTAATGTTATCAAATAGAATTGATTTTTGTAATATTGTTCCCTTTTTCGTTATTTAAATAGGTGGAAATTTCTCCTATATATGACATAGGTAATGGTCGAGAATAAAAGTCAACATTAAATTGAATTACGTTAATTGCATCTAAATGTTACGAGCATGCCAAAAATAACCTATGACACAGGGTGAAAAATCTAAAAATCCAATGCTTGATATAACTCTTGCGGAAACATTGAACCGATGTTTATTTACAATTCTGCTCTGCGTAATTTGAACATAATTGACTCGCTGATTTTTAAGTTGAGTCATTCATTTAAATAACTAACTGTGGAGATTAGCTCAATGAGTAAATTTGTTCTAGATGATTAAATAAATTACTTAATAAAATATAGGAGAATAATATTTTTATACAAAGTAAACTTTACAGATATGTACGTATCAGATATTAATATATGTACTATTGATAAAATGCCTTTGGACATAATTTAAAGTTTAAATAGACCCAATTTAAATGCCAACAACTCTTTGAATACGAGCATCAATGCAAAGCCACAGATAATATAATAATAGTAAAGCTTAATTCATGATTCTTAACCATGCACCTATTGGGTTTGTATTTACTGCAATTTAGAATAGAAACGATTTTGCTTCTTTAAAAAATGTTATAATAGAACATTACCCATATTATTTAAAATGTAACTTTAAAGGTTTTGTCAAGTTCCTTTCCCGCGTCTTCATAAGCTTAAAAGTTTTCCTCATAAATATTTATAATGTTACAAGTGCGATGTTATCAGCTATTGTTAAGCCTGTAATTTGAATTTATTGCACGTTGTATAAATGGTCTGTAGCTATCGGAGTATTGATACTCGCTTCTGGGACAAATAGGGGGGATATTTATGAGTTAGATTTTACCAAGTGGATACTAATAATGTTAATATAATGGATGTATTATTGTATATATTATGGGTTAGTATATATTATGGGTTAATTTCATCTTTGATATTTGAAATATGTGTAATATAATATAAGCTCTGCCATTGCATTCTAGGAGCATCATAGTTTTATATTGCGTGTTTTATAGGCGCCCAGAGCCAATCTTTCAGTTGATCATTTCAGGTATTGATTATCTTGATTTTATTAAATTTTATTCAACATTAAAGATCTCGAAGCTCATAAAACAAACCTATCATAATTCCATTTGTTATAATTTTATTAATTATTTTCTAGAATAGTTTGCAAAAATACATTCAACAACAATTGAAACTATACGGCATACAGAATACGAAGACGTTTGGTGTAGATCTGTAAGATTTCTTAGCAGTCGCTCTTCTAGTTAGGTTAGGTTTTTACAAACGTTAAAAACGTAATTTTATTGATTAATTAGCCTTAGATAAACAATGTATCGACAATGCATGCTGGGAAGCGAATAATCTTCCATTGCCTTGATTGTTTGTCCTTAACGGGTCTAATCTTAACATCCTGTTAATTAGCATCCGAGAACAAGGTTTAGATGTATGTATCTTGCAGGCGATACGCTGTAACATTCTTAGGACTTTGTTTAGTTTTTACTAGAAGAATTGTTTCTTTAGAGATAGAGGTTGGCGTCGGATGGTATGCTGATGAACTGTGACCTGTGAGGGCTAGCTTTAACGTGATTCCATAGGCGCAATTTCCTACATTAAAAAAGATCTGTTACAAAACACGGTTATATTAAAAACTAGCGGTCCGCCCCGGCTTCGCCCGTGGTACATGTTTACGATTTCTCTACATAAAAACCATCCTCGTATACTTCAAGGAATATAATTAAAAAAGAATTAGCGAAATCGGTTCAGCCGTTCTCGAGTTATGCGCTTACCAACACATTTTGCGATTCATTTTTATATATTCAAAATAAGTGACATATCATAATATCTGTGATGGGCGATATTTGTAAGAAATGTAAGATTTTAAAATAGATTAAAACGAGAAAGTTTAAGTTGATGGATGCGTGAATGGATGGTTACCAAAACTTGACTTTTATGCGAAAACAGAAAACCAAGAGCCATGTAGAGAATTAATACCTGTTTAAACACTATTTCATAACCGGAATTCATTATGTTTTTAGTTGGCTCTATATATGCCTTGTAGGTCTGCATTCTAATTAAACCATATACTAATAGTTGCTATTATTTATTATTGATGTCGATCATTATTTCTCGTATATTGATTAATGGTTTAGAATAATTAATACAATATCAGTATAATAATGAAGTTAAATAGATTTTTTATCAAAGCTAGTAAACAAGTAAAGTGGAATATTTTAATTGTGGTTGTCATACTTTAAAATACATTATCTATCTTAAAAACATTAATAAATTATTATTTTATAGAATTTTATGGCCAAAAAGGGTCACGAAGTGGATAGGTCCAGGAGCCAAGCGGAAGAAAGGCAGACCAAAGGCTCGCTGGGTCGATGATATCCTGCAATTGACGGGAAGAGACTGGATGAAGGCAATTGGCAACAGGAAGAAATGGGGACAATTGGAGGTGGCCTATACCCGAAAGGGGCCAGGACATTAATCCGAATTACATTATAAATATTAATATTACCTTCTTAAGTGTACTTTGCTGTAATTTGTGTTGAAATGTCATGGAATAATAAAGGCTAAATAAATAAAATAAGAATTAAAATTTTATAGAATTTGGGATTGTGATTGTAAATTTACAAATACTCAATGCAAGAGAGCAATTTTATTCTATAAATAATTTACTGTGCCCATCGGTTTTAGCCGCAGTGCACCGCATCTTATGGTATTAGCGTGATGATTTATAGCCTTCATCGATAAATGGGCTATCTAACACCAAAATAATTTTTCAAATCGGCCCTGTACTTTAAATATTAGTATATATTACTAGCTTTCCGACCGCGGCTTCACCCGCGTTTTCAAAGAAAAACCCGTTCCCGTGGGATTTCCGGGATAAAACGTATCCTATGTGTTAATCCAAGTTACCCTCTATATGTGTGCTTAATTTCATTGTAATCGGTTCTGTAGTATTTGCGTGAAAGAGTAACAAACATCCATACATACAAACTTTCACCTTTATAATAGTATGTATTAGGATTAGGATTATTATCAATATCTAGTAACCCAGTATAATGTAACTTGGGATTACAAATACTTATTTTGTACAAGAAAACGATTTTATTCTATAAATATGTTCTCACTATAATTATCTCCTGTGAATTAGCAACGACAAATTACCCGACAATGCTAGCATGCCCCGTTTCTATAATTACTCCGTGTCTAACTGTTTTCAAACACAATAGCCAAAAAAACAAGCAACTAAACGATTCCGTCAAATTCATCACCCACCTAGTCTCAGAAACGTTAACGAACTCAACAAAAATAAAACAAACCGGCTAAAGTAACGTAAACAACATTTCAGCACATTAAGCTATTTTTAAGAATGTTCGAGACGCACGTGTCATCTGATAACTACACGTAAATAATTATTAAATATTATCGAATGTCGGCGTTTAGGTGGCTCCTTATCTGCCGTATTTGTCGTTAGCCGAGACTGGTAGCGTTATCGTGTTGAAATATGGCAATACTGAGGACCATCTCTAGTTACTGTAGTGGTGTTGCCCGCTTACTGCCCATGATATGATCTTGATGGAAGCGAATCGTACGTCTCTTGACTTAATGTGACTTATGTTAGAATTAAAAGCTTGTAATTAATTGCTATTGAATTTCATGTTTTAGGATTTTATGAAAATTTGATATTGGTTTTGGTATCGATATTTTAAAATATTTACATGGGTAGGGATCCTCCCGCGTCGTATTAACGTTTCAGAACATTAATTTTTATCACATAGTTTAACACAAATTTATTACTGCCATTAAGCTTTAAAGTTTCAGTTATGTTGCGATGACAGAATAAATTAATCATATTTTATAGAGTTTCTAAGATAATCCAAAACCTCAAAATGGTATATTTTATTAATATCCAATTAATTTACATATTGTGTAAATATGTACTTTATTTGGCAGTTAATAAATTGATATTTATTACTATCCCAACATTATGAGTTAATATATTTTGTAATTTTGAAGTTATTATTATTGTCTCACTCTTGCTCATTACTGGGCCCATTATATACAGTTGTAAATCACACTGGGTCCAGAATCTGATAGTATCTAGTTCTAACGAGTATTGGAATTGTCTTATAAATTGCGACACTTGTATCAAATCGTAAAATTCACAGGTTTTATTGTCACATCGTCACACTAACGCACATTCACACACACTTAAAAACTTCCAACAATCGTCTTTATCCAGAATCTCGATTTAATATACATTACGGGTTTTATATTATAGCTTCATTCGCTTTGTGGTTCGCATGCAGCAATGTACGCTAAAACAAATGAATTTCTCCTGTAAGACAAAGCAGTTTACGGCATTTTGATGACAATTTCGTAATAGTAAATTAACCAAACGTCACCTGTCAATAAATCCAATTCAATTCGAGTTTCTAAATGGGAATAATAATTAAGTCACCGACTTTGACTGGTTGTTTTGTTTATGGTCACGTTTAAAGCCAGCAATATATATGTATAAATTAAATTGTTTATGGATTTTGAAATAACTGGCTTTGAGCCTATATTTTAATTCATAAAGAAGCGATGAGGTATTTTTAAGTATATTGTTTTATAATCGACTTGTACTACATGTCAAGCTATTCTATATTGTTGGAATTTAACATTAACAATAGCTTTTTGCCTTATTATTTACGCTGTAACTTAACCGAGTTCATCCTGATATTTAGACTTTCTTACTACTTGATTTACTTACACATACATAGAGAGATGAGATAAAGTCATAAATATTTTCCTTTTTTTAAGTTGCTTAAAAATACACTCACACACAATTTAATTTTTGTATATTCTACACATAATAACGATCATGCTTATACAATTGAACTGCAATTGAGTGCTACATAAATCGTATCGCATGATCAGATTCGCAATTTGGCCTAGCATGTTCAACGCACATAGTTCATTGTTTGACTAACAATCGTACCTGAGCTTATGGCCTAATGTACTATATAAATACTTGCTCATTTTATGTTGAATATTGTGTTATTCAACATGTTGTTGTATAATTAGTTCGGATTTATGTTGGTCCAATTTACTACTTGATATGCCCATATGGCCATTTCAGTAGAAATCAGTTGTAAATATTGTTATTATGTTGTGATGTTATGTTGCTGCTATAATCTAATAGACCGTTTACCTGTTCTTTATCATGAATTCAGTCAATTTCAAGTTTAGAAAATACAATGTCCATAGATACTCTGTTACATCGAGGCTCTACCTTTGATTATAAGCGACTGATATTTATAAATAAAACGTACTAAATAATAACACAAAATCAAATTGTATTTATTTCCAGTAATAACAATAAAAAAAAATCATCTATATCTATTTTACAGCATGTTAGCTTAGCTTCTGTGCTTCCTTGCTATCGCGTCGCGCCAAAACAACGCGAAATATATAGGCCGTCTGCGTTCTGAAATCAACTAAAAATTAAAATAGAATTTCCGCTATCGCAATAATAAATACGAATCAAGCAAGGCGAATTAAGCGGGACACTTCGATTTGTCATGACGTCTACTCAGCGGCGTGTTATTAGTCGGCCCCGGAGGCTCTTAATCTGGTTTATTTCTATAAGAATATAAGCCGTAATTGCAATAACATTCCTCTGACGGCTTGCAAAATAGTCTCATTTCTGAATGTCTTCGATAATGTACAGGTATTTTTTGCGAGTGAAATTTTGTATGGATAATCTACACTTGAAATAACATCAAAGGTTTCACATAATAAACACAAGAATCAAATAAAAAAACAAGCATGATAAACAAAAATAAAACACTGAACTAAGACTGATTATTTATTTAAAACATCTCTTCACAATTAAGACTATAAAGAGCATATTAGCTTAATGAACACTTCCTTTACAGTAGTGTCGATGGTAATAGCATCTTGAACACCATTACTTTAACATTTAAAATAATGTCCCCTACATCACTTATCATTCTTAAAATAAAGTATATTCTGTCAAATGAAAAATGAGCACGGACCCTAAAAGCTCGGCTGCTACATTGTATCTATTCGGTCATTAGAATGTGAAAGCCACTTAATTCCCCATTTTGATATCCCACCGTTATTAATATAGAAGCACCGCACGCTAGGATCGGCTCGTATCACAGGCTATTAATTACAAAAAGATACCTAGTTTTAATGCAACCGCTTCATTCGTGCCATATCGGACGTAGTGATAATTGTGTGACAGTGCCATGGCCAATAATAAATTATTTTTTATCTGTGACAGTGCGTAGATTTAGTACAGTTACAGAATTGACCATTCTTAAGACCTATTCACAGTCCTTGCAGAGTGCAGACCCGATATTGTTTGCGGTGTCTCAAACTAACCACTACAAATTATCTTCGTAGGTATTTTGCTAGAATATTCATTGTAAAATAGAAGAAAATACGTATTATTAACTAGAGAATTAAGTTCAATTTAATTACAATTATGATTTATTGATAGAAAAACTAACCAGCTACGCTCCTCTTTACATAATTATATTTTATTAGCAGCGAAACCTTACTGCTTAGTTTCAAATAACTTGATATAACAAATAGTGCTTAATTGCAGCTTAAATTTATAAGGATTTTTATAATATTGTGATACTGTGATTTTTATTTCTGTTTAATTTAAACGTTGATTTTATTAAAAATACTTTACAATTAAAATTTTTATGAAATTGCGATAGTTCTACAGAAGCTTCAACCACAAACTATACAGATACAAATAATGCAAGAAGTCCTTCCAGCAGATTGGCCTAATAGATAACTGGTCCATTGCCATAGCGGTGTTACACGTAATCTCGCAATTGTGCCATCATTGTCTAAGTAGCGTCCGTATATCAGGCAGACGGGCCAATCTCGGGCCAATTGATACAAACGAGCGTATGTCACTTCTAAATATAATATTAAGAATCTCGGCGCGAGCCAGGATATATTAATTTGGAGTGGTTACCGCGTTGTGCTGCGCCGCGGCCGTTTGTCGCCTGATTGCGATGGTTGGATTGTTTCCTCTGGTCTTGTCTGTCATGCTGGTGACGTCACGCAGGAATTCGAGCAAACCTTAATAGTCCTATCCTCTCCTAATAATATTAACAACGTAAAAAAATACTGTAAACGCGATAGTTTGCAAAAATGTATGGATGTTTGTTTGTTACGCAAAATCAGCTGATCAGATATGTATGTATCTCGATACATCACGTAAATGAAGTCGCAGACTCCAGAGTCCAGCTCTCCTGCTATATTTAAACGTGAAAGCTCTCATTAGTAAACAATTAAATTTAAAAGTGAATAAATAAGTACTGATGTGTTTTTGTGCCACCCTACCACATTTTTACCACTATTATTTAATTATCCAAAACGGTATTTTATTTTATTAAAGCATTAAAATAAACAACCTATTGTGATATATCGTATGCTCTATAGTCTATCGTAACAAAGGAATCGTAAACATATCTCCATTCTATCAGAGAGCTAATAGAAAAAGGAAATAAAGTAACTCACGATAACATTAATTAACATTAAATCAATAAATCACAATTGGATATCTTCATTAGTTGAATAAAATTTTTATTGCGGTATAGCTTGAGATTAGATGATTTACGAATGAGGTCAGGAAAGGCACGTGCGAGCCACGCGCCGCTCTAACCATAGTATAACTATCACCGTCATATACTACGGATAAATTTCTATTATAACCGGTTTTAAACATTGTTTATTGAAATTTGAACAGAGATTGACAGTTCGGAATCTTCATCGTCTGATAGATATTAGATAAATAGGAAAATTTTGGTAACTGATTGTGAAGTGGGTAATTCCCATGTTTTTTTTTGCTATTTAACTTGTATTGCGTTAGAGATTTCTAGTTACTTGAGATAATAAACACTTATCTTTTTTAATTAGGTACTCCATGCCTTATTGTAACAGTATCTGTGTGGCTTTATGTGTTAATTAATTATATTTTGAAACTTTTTATTATATTGCAAATTGACTCTAGCTTGCTTGGTATGCATAGATATATTTCTTATTATTCATACATATAATAGGAAAATTTTAATAACTAATTTATTTTCCTTACCTTTGACAATATAAAATATTTCTTACATATCTTTTTTGTAATCTATATAAAGAGAACTGTTTGAACATAATGTTGTTTTGTAACATACATTAACGACAATAAATAACGAAAACTTTCCTAGCTAATAAAATTGTAAGCGCAAATTTATTGCACTGAAATCAATGAATGCTATCAAAAACAAGATTTAGTGAATCCTAGATCTATTAGCACACAAAAGCGTTAACAATAAATCAATTCTAGAAGCTTCCAGCACAAATACCAAGGCCAATAAAGGTGACACAAAATTGCAAAGCGCACATAAATATCCCGGAGATATCACGCAACATAGATCATTGAGAATATCAACTTATAATAAATTATTATAACCTACATTTACACCTTGTAACGAACTTGTTACAAATCTATTGCTAACAATAAGTCTAGTGGATTCCTTATAATATTCGAGCGAGAAATGTATTTCGAGATCTCTCCAAGAAATGTTGCTGCTATTTTTCTGATCTACATTCAAACATTTTGTTTTCTTTTGTAAGATTGTTGTTGATAAGTTGAAAGGGATTTGTGTTGTCTACAGTTAAATCTATGATTATAAAGAATTATTTATAGCGACCAAAATGTTTTTATTTACTGTCTTGGACTTTAAATAAGTATGGTGTTTTGCTCAATAGTAACAAAGCCTTTTTGTGAACTTGCCCTTAAAGAATATTCAAGTATGAATATAAATAGTTTTGATACTTTCTCGGCAAACTTCATGCGTTTGCCTTTGCAGGAAATTGCTGTTTACAACAGATCTTCTTAGACTTCCCTTTATGAATATAGCTTGCACTAAAAACAAAAGGTCATCTAAATATAGTGCATTATTTCACATTGTTCATAGCTCACATAACTTTATTACGTTCAATTGAATAAACTGTGATAGGAACGCCGAGGCGCTCGGCAGATTGCTCAAATTTCCTCCTCTCACAGAGATATGGTGAATTTCTAATTGGATAAACGTGTCGTTTCCTATTTAAAGGCGGCGGGTAACGTTTCCAGTTTAATTAGAGCCGTGATGGATGTTTTGTTGTCTCTTAAGTGGCCCGGTTGTTGTGGAGGGGAAGGCGGAAGGGAAGGTCTGGTTGTGCTGGTTGATAGCACGCGTCGCGAGTTATGGACTATGGGTCGCGCGTGCCGCCTGACCGACTAATGATATAATATGGTTAGGGTTACATTCTTATTGGACATGCTTCTTTGTATAGAGGGGAACATTTGTGTTTTAAGGTGTACTTACTTAGACTTTGTACAGACAAATTTGTGGGAAATCGCGTTTACGTAATAAGCTAATTATGTTGAAATTTCAGTTTTCATGTTTGTTTTGTTAATGAAAAATTTTATAAGCCTGATTAAAATCGAATTTTATATTGGGTGTAAATTCTTGAAGTAACTTTCCAAAATAGGTAACATATTATAGATATAATGGTATACCTACGTGAAAATCCCTAAAAGATATAATCTTATTAAAAACAGAACCTTGAAAAGCTTACACGAGGACTATTTTCTCTATATTTTCCGTTATTACAAGACAAAGTTACTGTCGAAGCAAAGGACGAGTTTAAAAGGCTTCAGATTGGAAAATATTCTTTACAAATTTTAAGAACGTACCTATGGGAATTAAATCAGGTTGGGATGGACAAATATGGTTTCTGTTGAATATTTATGCCTATATAATATACGCGTCGTAATTTATAGTAAAAATTAATGAAGAATGTCATAATTAATTAGTCATTATCTATAATATTTAACAAATATTAAAGTAAATTATTGAGAAATTCAATTTACACACAAAACCTTACATTAATGTAATACCTACATTCCTATATAACTACATTACATATATGAAAAGTCGTTTATAAGGTTCACATTACCAACAAACTAATTAAAAAGATAATATGCATTATGCATTCGTATGAAGAACTATAAATGTTTTATTACGCCTATTACAAGATATTGTAACCTATCACAATATTAATCTATATGTCTGTCACTAGATACCTTATAAATCAACGTGCAAGTATAAAAATATCTGATTTGATATAAGGTGCTATCGTTATTAGTAGAACGATTAGATATTTTATACTTTTCTGTTTAATAATTTATGGGAAAATAGATAGTTGACATTCAACTTGATATATTATGATACAGTTGAGTATTGGCATTTATGAAAATATATTTGTATAATAATAGCATATATTATATTATGTAAAATGTAATAAATCAAATTTACGAGACGAATATATCTTTTATAGATAAACTTTCTCCTGTGCGTGTTTGTTAGTAAACGGCTGGAATGATTTTAATGAAATCGTTTGTGAGTCTCTAGGTGGATTCGAGACTAACAATTCGAATGCGAGCGAAGCCTCATGAAAAAATTTCTCTATAGCTGACCAATACAAATTCGTCTGCTTTAATAGGATAGAATAGAATACATTTTTTTCTAGACCCAGGTTCAAACATAGTCGTAATATAAAACTAAGGTAAATCATTTTTAAACTGCATTTCTTGCAACATGTCCCTTCGCCATTTATAAAACAAAATATACATTTTCATAATGAATTAATAAGAGCTATAGTTAATTACATCTAGTACTGGCAGACCACCCGAGCGGCTTCGCGTTACTATTTATTGTTACAAAAATAATGTATCATCGGTCGGCCACAATGATCTTAACAAGCCGCGGTGCGTTACAGTTACATGCTTGAGTTTGTTGTACAGTGTCAGCAGAGCTATAGTTAGCTAAGCTAGTCAATATGGGATCTCAAACAGTAATAAACAGTAAATATAGCCGTCAACTTTCGTTTTTTAGACAAACACAATGTGATTTAAATCGTAACACTCGGAAATGTACAGTGTTTGTGGAATGCTAATTTGATAAAAGAAAATCGTTATCGTTTGCTTGATTTGAAGTCGGAGGGTTTTATTATAAAAAAAGTTGAAAAGCAGAATTACGTAATAAAAAAAAAACATAATTATATAGACTAGAGAAACAATCCAAATATTAAGACTTCTAGTCTTTTAGCATGTAGGTACATAAGATATCGAATAGGATAGTTAAAATATACTCCCTTTTCTTGTTCTACAGAAGCTTAGTAAATGGCAACTAAATTGATTTGCTCAATACGCGGAATAACTATAAAATCAAACACCCAAATGAACGTTACACGATGCATGCTAGAATGTTATAGCTTAATTATTTAGCTATAACATTCTAGCATGCACCGTGTAGCGCAGGCTTTACAATCATCTTATTACGAGCACAATGATGGATGGTCGGAGTCAGCAGTTTCCGATCTGGTTCAGTAGCGCATCTAACAATCGTGGAATACGCCTTTGTTCCGGTACACGTTATATTGTATGCTATGTTCATGTTGCGTTGTTCCTTTATTTATGGTTTAGCCGCGACATCGTTGTTACGTAGGAAATACTCATTTCTTTACCATATAACATGATATTACGTAAAATAAAATAATGTAGAACAATTGGTTTGTGTATTTTTTTGTAAAGTATAAAAGCAAAAACCATGTCATCTGTTCGAAAAGAAGCTACAGCAGTTTTGAGTATCAAAGGTTGTTGTTGTTATATTTTATCAGGAAAATAAACTCACTCATACCCTGGCTCAATAGTTTAATAATATACCAAGATAAAGAATTTTTTAGTAGGATAGGTAACGCAAAATATTTGCCTATCGCTAGATCTCTGCAATCTGCATCTTTTATGAAGGTGGTAATTTTTCATAGTAGGTAAACATTAAAAAACTACCTGTCTTTCTAACAGGGGTACATATTGTATACAAGCTTTTAGCTCATAAAATAATACAATCTATAGAAAAGATAAAGGAACACAGAAGAAACTAGTCTATACCCATATTCGCCACCTAAAATGTTCTAAAACAACCATAAACTCTGATATCGCGATAATATAAATAATTGTGGTAAGAATTAAATTCCATTACCAGCGCGACGTATAATTAAACGACAACAAATTGAAATTTATATTATTTGAAGGCAGCCGACCCGCGGTGCTGTTATGAAAGTTTCGCTGCAATAATTATATACCGCAAATAGCTGATAAGTGGTCGGGCCGGGAGCGAGCCGATGGCTGAGAGCTACTGGAAACAAATCAACATAACATACTTACTTATTAATAATAGATAATATTTTTACCCATAATTTTGTAAGGAGTGGATCGCCTGATGGAAATCGCTTCCACCCATACACGTTTGCAAAAGGAAGGTAAAGAATTAGATACGGAAATTTGCTGTTATTTATTTAATAATGCTTTATTGCTCTGAAAATACATTTAAAAAAGTTAAAAGGTTAAGATAAGTTAAGAGGCAAATCAAGAAATGCGGTCCATGTTTCACAACATCGCACCAAAAGCACGTGTAAGTCAGTAAGTTGAAGACGTGCCACCACCTGAAAAAAGAAGAAGAATAATTCAACATTATCTATAAATAGTTATTATGTAAAATAAAGTCGTGTTTATTACAAACTTATAACTTAAGAAGGACTAACTGAGACGAATTTAATAATTTTTATTTTGTTGGATGTGTTAGAGACACACACTTGGATTATGAAAATTTGAAAAATATAATTTTGATTAGCTGAAAAATAATAAATAAAAAATTGTTAAGCAGCTCTTAAACTGCACTGGATCGAGTCTCTTATCAGATAGTGCAGTGCGACACTATTAATGCCTTCGCAAATGACGTCTGATTGCAGGTGCCGGCTCGTCACTTCACACTTATTGATTCCACACTTTAGTATGATAAAAAGAAAATAAAAAAAATGTAACCTAAAAAGTTTTTACTAAATGATAAAATAAACCTGTTATATTATCAAGATTGGGATGAATTTAAAAGTATATAACGTAATGCAATTGAATAAATTGTTTTAATCTAAGCAAGATAGAAATAAATAATGATAATTTTTTTAAATATTTTGTGAACAATTTATTTGTTGCTAATAAAATTTAATAAATCTGTGAAACTAACTTCCCAACTACGTCACATAATATAATATTTATTTAAATAGCCACCACTTAAACACAATTTTCATAATAATTACACATAGCGGTCACACTTATCGAGGCACTACTGTAATCTACACCGCGGGAAAGACACTATCATATTAATAACCTGAATAAATTAACTGTATGATATAGTTATTTATAAGATGATTTTAATTAGTCACTCTTAGATTATCGCAGCGGATACGTGTAGAAACCAGATACGTTTGTAATTATGCAGAATGTCGCAGCTTGATTGATCCCTGATACATCGCAACCAGCTTTAATTACCTGGCGATATCAATCGATAAATATTATGTTTATTATTTTCGTAATTAGCGTAGACTTGTTGGGAATTAGGTGCGAATTCATTGAATAGATAACGAACTTATGAATTAAGTGGACGGATTTGTTGGGTAAATTGGCTTGCAATGAAATAGTAATGTCAAATCGTTGATTGTAAAGTAAAACTTTAAAACAAATGGAATTTGGGAATTCATTAGTTTACGTTTAGTTGCACAACAATTACAAGTTGTGAGCAAAACAAATCGTTTAGCGAGGAAATTAATTGAAAATCGCCATTTGAATAAAAGTTCAATTAATCTTGGTATTGATTCTTGGCCAAAAATTTTGATTCCGAAAACTCCGTTGTACATTAAATAAATGATATTGGACCTTTTAAGGTTGAAACTTTTTAAATAATTTAATATCTTCAGTTTGTCTGATAACTAAGAGAGAGTAGTTATTAGTAGTAGTAGAGAGTTAGAGAAATGACACTTTTTGGCGATAATCAACTCTGTGGTCATACTCTCAACAAAACTTAACGTTTTTCCTACATATAGCAGTTATTTAGCAGTCTATATTTAACTTTTGCTCCATGTCATCTTTCTGTTTTTAATTTAATTCACATTCAAGTGGTATATGTTCGCATCGTGTTAGCTGTCATATGCGATAGCAGAACCGTTTAATCATGCTACCGCCACAGATAATATAAACTACTCTACTACCGCGAAGGTTTGATTGCAAATGATTAATACTGGCCATGTACAACGCTACCAGTCGTTGTACTTTGTTTATGTTACTGTTTTATAATATGTACCCATCAAAGTACTTGTTAATATTCATGCGATGTTCAGTCGGGTTTTAGTGATATATTGATATGGAATTTTATAAGTTTTAATTGGAATTGATAAAAAAATTGGTGTATCAGGTTATGTGGAAATTAAAGAGAGTACCTAAATGAAGAAAGTTTTGTAGTTATACGACGATGTCTTAAAAACATTGAAGAAAATATTTGTGTCTCTATAATATTAATGAAGTGAATTAAAAAAGGAACAAAAACCCGTTATTTTTAACCGGCTTAATTCCAATAAGAACAATGTATTTGTACCAAAAACAATACCTACTTGAAATCCTAAAAAAAAAGATGCTCATTTTTACTTTGCGTATAGATTATAATATACGCGACAGTGTTTTGATTGGATTAAAATCAAATCAGGATTGCAAAAGCAGGTGTTTTTCTTGAAAATCACTTATATCTGTTAGAGGAAACTAGCCGGAGCTACATTGTATCGTAATCGGATTAATTCTAGTTAATCCGCAATTATTTTAATCAATTCGAGATAACAAACTTTACATTAATGTACTAAATAGTGATAGGTTAGATCTGTTTATTTAGTTTTCTAGGCTAGCGAAAACAAAGTTTATAGTTTTAATTACGAAGTATGAAAAATTTCGTATTACATTTACTTTGAATGATGGTACATAGAGAATTTTTCTCTTCATCTGGAGGTTAGAATCTTTAGTTTATTTTATGAATTTTGGCTAAAATATAGATCTAAAGTCTAGTGACTTTTTACACTGTATGATAACAAGCGCCGGAGCCATGGTAAAGTTCATAATATTATATAAGTACCTATATTATTATTTTATTCATTATTTTATATTGAACTGAGATACTTAGATTAGAGCTTTCTTAAATCGCTATATTTTGGTGATTATGTGACGTCCTGAATATCACTGCATAATAAGAGCATAGACCTAAAAAATGACCTGACGTTAAGAATCGTAATTAAAAGAAACATACACATGAAAATTTACTCTCTAATCGAATAGACACAGCGAATAGACCTTAAACTTCGCGTATTCTAGATAACTCTATTTCGCACGATGACGCTGGCTTGCAAATGATAAATAGTCTATCTGCCTCCACCTTCTCACAAGCAGTCATACATCAAACATTTCAAGGTCCCTCACTAACGGGATTTTGAAAACAACTATCTTATTACGCGCTATTGAAGGAGGCACGCGTCGCCATCATCATGATTCATTCAACTTTTGAGCTAATATATGCAAGTATGTGTGAATGCGCGTATAATTGAAATTTTTAAATAATAGGTACCTATATATCATAATTAAAATTAAAAACTACGAATTAAAAAAAAATATAGGTATCATCAGGGGTTTCTTATCGAAGTAACAAACGAAAGAAATGAATCCGTATGATAGAAATGTATCTACTTTTTTGCTTAATGATAATTAATTATTTATTAAAAAACTATATAATACAAAGCTATGGCCAATATATTTCTTTAATTTTAATTACTTACCGTTGGCATACTAAGCCAGACCATGTTGCTAGCTACGGGACACCAAGCAAGCTTATTAATAGGGTTGCCACTTAAATTTTGTTTTTGAAGTGAAACTTCTATATGCGCGTTGAAAGTAAAATTTCAAGGTCGCGTCATGGAAATGCCGTCACGTCATGGAGTAAGGCGACAATTTTGGTATCTCTTTAACTTGCCAAAGATGTTTTACTTCTTACACGTGTTCTACGCGCTCTTTTTAATATTTTTTTACCATATTTTTACAAGGATATTATTTAAAATCCTTGATTTTCTTTGCTTTCGTTAAATATAATTTATAAAGGAATATTATATGGATGATGATGTTACCATACCCTCAACACTGAATTGCTCTACGTGCCTTATTCTACATAATTAGCCTTAATTTAACTTTTAAAGTCTGACTGGCAACCCTACGCGAACGAGATTTAAAAAAACAAACTTCGTGATCGTCGGAACCATTGATGTAGTTTATTAATTGGGATCACTACTGAGCAAACTGATATATTGCTGAAGAAATGTACATCGAGTTATGAGCAATGCGTGTCATTAATTACGTTTATTAATTCCACGATGACGCTCGGGATATCTGTGTATATGTTAATTGAACTGGAGGTGAATTCAATTTGGTTTCGTCACATTTCGATGTGGATTGAGTCTGATTTTGCTTTAATTTTGTCGAGTATTTTACGTTTACTATGTGTGGATTTAAGTTTTCTTTGATTCAAACGACATGGTTTAATGTTCTGCCGAGCTTTTTCTAATGCTGAAAAAGAGATGTTAGTAAACTTGTATAACAAAAAAAGCACGATTAAATGATACCAAAATCGTCGCCTTACTCCATGACGTGACGATATTGCCATGACGCGGTCTTGAAATTTTACTCTCAACACGCCTAAAGAAGTTTCACTTCAAAAATATTCAATTCGAACGTAAACTGGAAGCACTTATAAATTGTGTAAATTACTAACTGCTAGTTCAGAAAGCTCCTTCTCGTTTCAAGTTGTAAGTTTCTACTTGCAACAGAGGAAAGCTCGATACTCTAAAAGAGTATATAGCTCTATAGAGCTTTGAATAAGGGACCCAAACGAAAGGAAACAAAACCAAACCAAAGTAAACCGTTTAATAAGATAATAAATATTTTTATCTATAGTTGGAACCCACTATCGATATATAATGAATTTTAAAGGCAGTTGTGATATTGAAAAGTGAAAACTTACCTCGATTTAAGGCCCGTTGTTTAGTCATATAGTAATTTCATAATTCATTATACCGCTATCTTAGTGGTTTAATTTTAAGTGTCCAATACTTATATAATTATAAAGACTTAAAGCTCTAGAACCGTAAAAAAAGGAATAAAAAAAAGTCATACATACACTTATCCAAATTTTATAGTCCGAAAACGTATCAAATTATTTAAATAAACATAGAACAAGCATTATCTATTGGCATTGTGAAACTGCATTACAATAGTCCGTTAGGTAATGGCCGATGTATGGAGGAATTTAAATAAAAAATGTTTTCTTTATATCAGAGGGCATTGTTGTGCGACATTAACGGTGGCCACACGCGCGCTCTGCCACTTACTTTATGACTTGCATCCGACCGCGCCATTTAGATATTACGATTTGTCGTGTCTGTGTGACGATATTTTATCGTTGCGATTGTTAAGCGAGTGTAATATTTTGTATAAATCAATAGATTAATTATTAATATATTGTTAGATTTAAAATTGAATTAAAGGGTATTGGTGAAAAACTGATGATGATGTTTATAAAGGAGATGAAGTAAAATGACAGGTAATTATTTAACTTAAAACTGCAATGCGTAACAAATAACAATATTTAGATTGCAATGAAAAACTAATTGGTTTTGTAACACGATAATTTGTTTTACAATAATAACAAGTTAACAAGCATCAAGACCGTGCGCTGTAAAGGCGATCCGACACGACCGACCACACGTAACGATACCTACACCGCGTCATTGTTCATTTTAAATTTGTTTTGTTTGATAAGAGTTACTTCAGCTTACTACCAAAATGTATGAATTGTATCATATTATCATTCTTTTCTTTGCATACGACGCCTCCACTTTGTTAAAGATTGGATTGTTTGGAAAGGCATTTATCATTTATTTATCGTTAAGTGCTTCAAGCCTCGATCTAGGTTAGTGACTAAAATGGTAGGAACCATTATCTACAATATGGAAATATGACGTAAGGCTTAAAGAGCCGCAATCATTCCCTTTGTGCGATGCACATAACCTATTATGGCGCTAAATAATGATCTTAGAATATAACACGTAATATTAAAAGCGCAATCGTGAGCCTGTTTTCTTTTATATGGTATTAAATAACAATGTTATTTGTGTCTTAATGATGTTTGTTTCTATAAATACATCGGAGATAGCGATAGACTTAGGTGGGAATAAGATTTTAGATATTGATGTCTTGTTTGCTTGTAGTGAAAAGTCTTATTTTTGATATGGATTAGGTACTTGTGTCTTAGGCTTCCAATGAAATCAAAGATGAGATGCAACTGCATGTAACATAAGATAGTTTTTATTCCTATATCAAATACACAATAGGTACTGGGTAATAAACCAAAACAAACAATGCACTTACAATTTTAACCTCTGACATGCGCAATGATCAATCTCTCAATAGAACATCCTAGCAAAGCCATGTTAAAACTATATCAAAGTAATTTCTTTATCCCTTTGTCTCATTAAAAAGTGGAACATTAATATCTGTTAATGGCCGATTACAAAACAATAATAATTGTATAATTGTTGGCTCGAGACGCGCGGCCTCCTCCTGCGCGCACGCTTCGCAAACACGATCCACTTTAGGGTTGCCATTCTTTTGTATTCACTTTATTGACGTATTTTTGGATATATTTTTTTTTGTTAAAATTTTGTAATAAATATAATGCTTTTAATATTTATTTTATGAATGGAAGGTCTGCAAATACATTTGTTTATGTATGTATGTTTATTTAATAACTTATTTGTAAATAATATTAAATGGTTTATTTTGTAGTTAGATTTATGAGATTGATTAATTAATTTATTTAAATAATGTTCACTTCAGTTATCATAACTCTATTTCAGTGAAATTTTTTATAATTAAATATTCTATTTCATTAGGTACATATTAATCTAAAATAAAGCAAGTTTTATAGAAAATTTTCTTGAAAGCTATAAATCCTGTATCGAGGTTTCTTCATTAAAAACTGATAGCGAAGATCTATCTACTTCAAAACGATGGTTCAGTAATACAAAGTACAAACCAGTGCCATAAAAAATAATTAAAATTAAATTTTAATCATATTAACAAAAGCATGGTGTACCTACATATCGGCGACTTATCCAATTACAGCTGTTTACCAATTATGGACAACATAATATTACTGCCTTATATCCCATTTGTAATTATTTACACACTGCTCGCTGATGTATGGTAAAAAGCTCGGCTTTGCAATTTCTTATCGATGTGTTACTTCATATTATATTCGTTGATATTATCATAATATTTTTATGGAATTGTTAAGAGGTTTGTTAATATCACTTATTATTGAGTAATTTATAACACGATAAAAAGTATAAAAAATGTTGTGTGGTTTTATGAAACCACGGTAAAAGTGAAACTGTTCGAACGGTTCCGAACACTGCTTTGTGTAGCGCATGTCGCGTGACGGTCGGCTGCCGAGTAGGTATACCTACTCGGCAGCCGCGATACACGCGACATTCGCTACACAGACCAAAAAGTTTGAGACGATGTAATAAAAGTTTCACTTTAAAATCATATGAATTATGTTTTTGGAGTAAGTCCCCTACATGATGAGGAGTCTTGATGTAGTTGCAGTTAATCATAATTTTTTGAACTCATTATTAAATCTTTTATTATTCATCCTAAACGATTTGATTTTAGGAATATTATCTCATAATTAACGTGATACTAGAACGATTAATATTTGGTTATGAAATTTTCATAGGGTTCATTATCGGTCGTTAATACTTACTCCGAAATGAGAGCAGCATTGTACTAAACAATCGGGTATTAATTGTCTATATTTATTATCTATATAAGTATGTATTTAAAATTATATATGTATGTATATCAGCCATCTGGTTTCCATAACATAAGCGAAAACTTAGTATGGGATCAGATCGTGCCATGTGTGAAAATTGTCCTGAAATATTTATTTATTTATAACCCGAAATTACATATTTTTTGCTCTTAATAAATCTCTGTCTGTACATCAAATTTTATAGTGGGAGTCGAGCACGCTTCGGCACGAATTGGGCCACGCTCGCACCGGGGAAGGTACCACACCCTCACAGAATATCGGCGCCATAGTGACAGTTTACTGTCGCGTTCCGTACGGTGAGTGAGGGGTCCGGAGGCCCACATCCCAATCCCCTCCTATCCCATCCTTATCCCTACATCCCCTCCAAATCCTAGATCCTGCCTAATCCAGTCAAACAAAAATAAATATGAAAGCGGCTTTATCAGGTTGTGTACCCCAGGAGGGTACCTGCATAAGCTGTGCAGGAGAATCCCTCCCTCAGCGTTTAAGCTGGGGCAGCCCGTCGTACTCTGGGGCGGGCAT